>JANHGN010012348.1:10507-25887 GCA_024605025.1 Megaceryle maxima | reverse complement strand
CCGCTAGTCGGGTGCTCCACCCGCACGCTCCCCCTGGGGGGTTGGTGGGGGCGGGGAGGGAGAGGGAGAGGGGGGGGGGGGGGGGGGGGGGTGGGGGGGGGGGGGGGTGGATCCAGGTGGCAGCATTTGTTCTGCATCCTCCTCGTGGCCCTGAAACCCTCCAAACTTCATTTTTCAATAGGCCACCAAAACAACCACTAGAAGTTTAATGACTTTCGATCTCTCCTGCCCCAGACTGGCTTTGAAACAGTGACTCAGATGCCAAAGTCCCAGTAGCAAAGTGGCTTTTTAATGACACGACTTGAGCTCGAATTCCAGGCACAGGGGGAGGCTTTGACACTGCTGTTTGTTTTCTTATTGGAGAAGTTCAAGAGAAGCTCAAGGCTTAAAAGCAAACCCTTGAAAGCAAAGCATTCCTAATCACATAAAAGTGTCTGTGCAGGCCAGGGCTGAAGAGGGGGCTTGTGACTTTAATCTTTGCATATCCCTTTCTTTCTTCAAGCATCTCTCCCTCTCACAGACAGGGACACGCACACACACATGCACACACAAAACTCTCCCCAGCGCCAATAGTATAATGCTCCAGGAGAGGAAAGCAGAGGAAGAGGAGGAGGAAGCCGGCCCGCCTGCCTGCCCCCATGCTGAGCCCGAGCAGACTTTGTGAGAAAGCTTCTCTCCATCTGCAGCCCAGCCCGGTGGGAGTCAATTAATTCTGAATAACCTAAACCGACAGAGGTATTTGCATTCACAACCTGACTGATGACCGTATAAAATTGATTTATGAATTGAAGTACTTTCCCTCCCCTTATCCCCGATTCAAGCCATAATTGATTATACGTGCTGCAGCGAAATTAAAGAAAGGAAAATTAAAAAAAAGAAAAGAAAAAAGGGAGGCCCCACAGACACTGCTCTATATTCTCAAGGTTTCCTGGGATTAGTCGATCTATTCATCACTTATCTTTTTTTTTTTATTTATAAAGTTGCTTCCTTTCCCCTCTCCATCAACTTTCCCCCCACCTTCATCCCTACCCCTCACCACCACCTCTCATCCCAGGCAGCAGCACAGTGGGTTGTACCTCGGGAGAGATGATGGGAGGCACAGCACCCCCTCGGCAACATTCCCACAGCGTGACTGAGAGAGGGCCTCAAGCCCGACACCCTTCCTCCCAGGACACAACAGATCCCTCCTAAAGGAGAAGGAGTCTAAACTGGAAGTCCCATACCCAACACTGCCTGAAGCTCACGCTTAACTCACTGCCTTGTAACTGCCCCATTGTAGACCTTCATGGGGTAGAGAGTTCCCTTGGCCCTTCCAACTGGTCATCTCCAATAAGAGATGCTTCTTCATTGTGCTCATACAATTCTCATACAATGCTTTCTACTTAGCTAGGGAGAAGTGAAAGCAGGTACTACTGGGCAAGATCCACTTGCCCAGTGTCAATAGGAAGCACAAGGAATCTTGCTGAAAGCAATTAAATAATACAACTCCCCAGGTTTCATCCTGGCACAATATATAAATATTAAGCCGAATCCTGAAGCATGAGAAATGATGACCCTTTTAATCTTTTTTTTCCCCTCATTATCCATCTACTCATCTCTATCCCATTTTCCTTATCTATTCATTGTTTTTTCTTCCCAAATTACATATGGGAACAGAGAGGAGCAGACCACTCGTAGGAATTGAACAAAACCATACAGCTAATCCATGGGACAATCTCAGGCAGAACATAGGTCACCTGTAAGTCCTGCTGTCTTTTGTCTCTGCTTCTTTCCAAACCCTTAGATGTTTATTCTTTATTTTTTAAAGAATATGTCCTCTTATTTCCTTTCACTTGAGTGGGAAGAGGCAAACAAAAAACTTGATGGAGCTCAACTCACATATGATTTCATTAAAACCTATTTGCCTACAGTGCTCTGTAAGGCTCTCAAACCCCTTGAGCATGTAGGTCCAACTTCATATTGCTTTGCACAGTTGCACTGTTCATGGTTCCTTTTACATTAAGGGAAACTATAGTACAGGAAAGTATTTAAACCAAATCTTTCAAGCAGCTGGACACAGAATAGCAATGTCATCTGCGTGTCACCTCCAATGAAGCAAGAAGGGCTGTGATCTAAGTGAACCAAGACAGGGATTTTTAGCTTGCCCGTTCCTAGTGTCTACAGGTCCAATGGGGAAAGCTCATTTATTTCAACCTCCACAAAGCTGTCTTGCTCGATTTGGATAATGCTGAGCAGAGGAAAAAGGCTCAATGAATAAACATCAATCAAGACCACCTCCCTTAACTGTTCACAGAGGTTTTTCAGCAAGGAGCTTGTCCAGGGACTTTTGCCTGGCAGCAGTGGTGCTAGCCTTGGGGTTCAAGGAGAAACTACTTGCTTGCTGCTAACAGGTCTTAAAAGGATGAAGAAGGGTCAGGCAGGAAGGCAACATTGTGCAGGAATCCAGCTGTGCCCCTTCTGCCACAGCTGATTGCCTACCCCTCACACGTCCCCTGCCTCATGCCTTTGTCCTGCACTGGGACGATTTCACTAACAGTTCGGTTCTGCAGGTGGTTGAACTCATCGTGCTGGGGATAAGTGGAAGGCTGGGGGATGGGGGCTCCATCTGTGTAATTAAAGCCAAAAGCCCTACACACTGCTAGGAAGCTGAATGTTAACTGGCAGCTCACATCCCCAGTGGAGGCTCTGGGCTGAGTCTGGAGGTATGCAGAAGATACTATCAAAAACCACAGTGACCCAGGAGGCAGAACTCCACATCCCAGGCTCAGCCTCTGTTCAGAATAAAGCCCTCTTCAAAACAAGTAATGCCTCCGTGCTGTAGCCTGGAACATCAACTGGGAAAGACCTGCGTATCTCCTTCAAAAGTCTACAGGGCTCTGCTCCTGGAAAATGGTGCTGTGGCCACCCTACCTGCCAGGTCTGGTTTGTGGTGCACGATCAGGCTCTTTGATCCTGTTGCAAGTCTTGTCAGACAGTCAGACACTTGCTGTGCACGGAGGACCTGTTTCACCCTGAGGCAACATTAGGAGCAAATGTATTGTCCTGGCTCTGGAGGTGTCCTCCAAATCTTTCACCTTCCTGCTGAGATGAACAAGCCTCCCATTTCAAACAGCAGTGGCTCCAGTGTTCAATGAAGGGCACTGTGGGCTGAGCCGATATGCGAGCTTCTGCTTTTTCACCAAGAATGCCTGTCCAAATGAAGCGAACGAATAAAGACTGTCTGTGGCTTGGGGAGTTGACAGCAGGCAGTCCATTGGCAGCCAGCAGACACAAGAGGGTGCAGGCTACATCTACACTTACATGCCACCAGGTAGCTATGGACCAAAATCTGTGATCATTTCCTCCCCGGCTAGGGTGCTGAGCTTTGGGAGGGGGAGCTGGTGGTGCAGGGAGGAGGTGGCAGCTGCACTGGCAGAGGAGGGCACTGCCCGGTGCCCCCAGCTGCCTCGCTCCCTCCCGCCTCCGCTGCAAGGAGTCTCACAGATGTCAGCCCCGACAAAAGCAAGCATGGGGAGGAACGTCAGTGCAGATTTACATCCAAAGGTCGCTATGTCTTGAGTGGTAAACGGGTGGACAAAGAAGTTAATCGAGGAGTCAAAAAGGGCAACCTGAAGAGGAAAGGCAGCTGGGAGTGTGGAAGCAGAAATCAAGGCAATTAGCAGGAAAAAAGAGGGAGAGTTCTGCATGCCTTTTTGATTTTTCCTCATGGGAAGAACAGCACCATATTATCTGAAACAATAATTTTTACTGTCAGCTGAGAGAGAGCAAACAGGAGGCTCAAACTGATGCTTCTGCCAGCAATCACAGCCTATCTTTATTCCCACATAAACCAGTGACCCCTCCACAAACAAGTCGGCTGTCCATCAGCTCCCTAACTCTACAGAGCTTGCAGGGTGAAAGTGGTGCCATCCCCTCTCACCCCTTCACAGACAGGCTCTGCTATTAAATATCTGCTGCAGCAATGTGTAGGAGCACCCATCAGAAAATCAATAATGATTCTGCACAGGGCAGATGCATAACAATCATGGAGCTTAAAGACGGCCAGTGCTGCCCAGAGCTCACAGTGCAACTACCACAAGCAGCAACAGGTCCCTGCAGCCTGTGGCCAGGCAGGCATTTCTGAACTATTGTTCAGGGTACAGACCAAGGTCATGTTCCCTTTTAAGCTGAGTCAATCTTTTTACTGAGTTCATTGGGAGCTCAGCCCGAAGCCAGTGGCTTCTAGATGGACCAACTGTCATCTTTCAGAGCTTGGATAGAGCTGTATTAGCACATGGGTGTTTGAGGCATGGAGAAAGCAACACCACCATCTAACTAAAACCGAAAACAGAAAAAACACATTTCAAAAATACTGATAAACAAGTATACTTTTTTATGCCTTTCTCTACTTTTTTTTTTTTTTTTTTTTAGGAAAAAAACCAAACCAAACCAAACAACATGTGAAGAACTGCTTTTCAATCTGTTATATAAGGCATTCTCCTTTTTTAATAGCACAAACTGATCAGCTAATAGCATTAACTCACACCAGCAGAGGCACTAGTCAGCTACCGGATGGGTACCAGAGGGGCTGGCTGCTCTGAGCTATGCCCACAGGCCCAACCATTACCTGCCCAGGGCTTGTGCTGCTCTCTCTATTTAACATGCCCACTCTGGCTTCATGGAGGAACCTTACAGACACTTGCTGCACAGCATCTGGCTTGCCACAACAACTTACTGCCAAGCAAAAACCTGTCTTGGGAAAGCCAGCTCCCCTGTTGCAGTCATGTAAAGCTCTCAGGCAAAATGAAGGATGAGGACTCACTGCTTTGCCCATGGTGTGAGCAGCATTAGGGATGTGGGTACTTCCAAGGGCCTCTGGACTTGAACTGGGAGACAGCGTGGTACCTCTCTATTAGCTGAGTGAGGCAATTAGTCTTGCTCAGTAAAAAAACCTGGGAGGATCTGGACTTCCATGCTCTATTACCACACACAGAAGGTGGCAAAAATACAGCATCTACTTAAGTGAGACAAATGCAGAATAAAAAACGCATTTTGCCAAATACCTAGGGGCTCTTGACTGGCTGAGCCCTGCTGGTTTTTTTTACACAGGGTCTACTTGAAATCCAGAGAGAAAAGACTGCAACGAAAAAGAAGTGGCTATTGGTCAGATACAAGTTATTTAGCTCAATGTAAGTGTCACTGGGTGTCGTCCCAGGGTCTTTACAACATGTAAGATCAGGCTAGCTGGTCTAATGATCTCTTTTGGCCTTCAAACCTATGAACGGATGCCCCATCTTTCAAACACTCATTTTGTCTCTCAAAAGTTGGGTGCAAATTAGGTCTAAAATATAAATGTCCCATGTTGCCAGTACCATTGTGCTGGGCATGTTTGGTAGTCGTGCCCTTGTCCAGCTGTCCTGGGAGCTGTTTTTTCTACACTTGTCCCCGTTTGGCTGCTTCTGCTATTAAATTCCACAGTGACAAACCCTGGAGAAATGCAAGAGGTTTTATTTCTTTCCAGCTCTAAATGTGAGAATACTTTTATCGTAGATTGTCTCTGCAAATGTCACAGACAATGAGGCATTTTTGCATAAGTCAAGCCAAAAGCATAAAAATGTCTCCCGGACAATATTTTGTCTGCGATTCCAGTACATGTTTGTGCAACTGGATATAGGATGATGACAAAGATCCAGTCCTTCCTCCAGGGAGTATCTGAGTATCCTCAGGAAGGAGTAAGGTGACCACAGGGACAAAGCTTCCAGGTTAAAACTGGGAGGGGAGATTTTCCTTGCCTATTTCCCAAGCCCAGAAAAAAAACACAGCAGGGGTTTTGTTTCTCGAAGCTGCAGCTCGGCGGCAGTGCCGGCAGGTCATAATTTACAATCGGGACTGGGGCAGGATGAAAAACAGAGAGCTAGTTTCTCGATGGCCCTGGCTTTACACCAAAATCCCACCCCACTCCTTCCTCGCAGCGCTGACGGCCTCCAAGTGTGTGGGGACCTCGCTCCTTGCACCGTTTAAGGCTTTTTCTGTTTTTCCCCCCTCCTCTTTTCTTCGGGAGAAACTTACTTCTCCACGGCAGCTTCTCCCTCCATCTCTCCCCCCGCCGCCCTGCTCGGCATCCCCTCACCTCTGCCACAAAACCGCCACACACACGCACGCACGCACTTGCGGACAGGCACAAAGGCTTTAAAAGCCGCCCTTTATGTCCCCCCACAGCTGCCCGCGCAGCCCCTGCTCCAGCACTTGCCCGGCAAGAACGTGTATTCTTCGGCTCCCAAAGGCCCCCATTGCTGTCAATTAGTTACGGGACGCCACTGGGATTCAAGGCTGACAGCTCTGGCAAAGCAGGAGAAATGGGCTCAGTGGGGAGTGAGGGGGCCTGCCCTCTTTCTTCCCCCCCACGTCTTTCTCCCCACAAGAAATACCTTTCTCAGCAAGGCTTGTTAAGGCCACCCCCCCACCCCCCCAATCCTGCCGCCCGCGCAGTCGTGCAGAGACATGCACGTACAGGGATGCACGGCGCCGAGAGATGTGAAATGTCTTGCGAAAGGGGCGCCAGGGAGAACCAACCTGCCAAGATAGGCGGTCATCAATATCTCTGCGCACCTCTTTCTCACCCTCCTCCATCCTGGTGTGCGGTTACAAATCCCCCGGTCTCTCAGCTCCCCAGAATGACTGTAATGTCTTATTTCTCCCCAGCTTTCCCACCCAGGCTGGCTTTTTGGAAGGGGAGGGTTGGGGCAAGGTTAAAACATGACTCTGCAACAAATGCGTGTTTCATGCCACTGCCAGGCATTTGCAGCTCATTCTTCTGCGTGCAACCTGTGTGCAACACAGCAAGCTTACAGAGAGCGGGGGGGGTAAAGCTGGGAGGGGGATGATGACCCAGTGATTTCACGGCAAATGTCAGTGCTATGAGATTTAAGAAAGAAACAAAGGCTGTAATGGTTTGGGAGTGAGGGCCCTCTTTAGCCAGACCGTGGAAATAAGATATATTTCAAGAGAAGGCATTCCCATGCTATCAGCCCTGATATTGGGTATAGAAGAAAATCCAACATGGGCTTTGGTGATCTGAAATGAGATGCACTTCATGTAAACCCCAGCTTTGGCTCCTGTCATAAATGTCAGTTAGAAATGAGGTTCACTCACTCCTAACTCAATCTCTGTATTTGTATCTTTCCTAGACATTTGGATAGTATGGAGGCCCTTATGCCAGCTGTGCGTTTGGCCCACCCAAACTAGTCTCTCTGGATCAAAGAGGGATAACAAAACAGTATTTAGACTTTTTTTTTTTTTCTTGTCTCTGCTAAAGACTGTTTGTATGTCCCTTGTCCAGTCACTTCATCAGGCACCCAGCCAAGCCACAAGTAGCTTCACTTACTCGCCCATCACTTTGCCTCCTGCCTGGAGGCACAACTAAGTCACGGTGACTGCATTTCACACGCCTTCTTGGACTCAAGTGATCCTTTCATCTGAAACACTTGAAGATAAGAGCAGCTTAGATTCAATTTCTTGGACCAAAATCCTCCCCTGAAGTTTGGATCCTGACTGGACCCAACCCAGAGAAAGAGCAGTCTTGGTTTGGCTCTATCTGAAGCCTCCAGCTCAAGCCCACATGGCAGAGTCTTGCACAAACAGCTCATCTCGAGAGAATTCTGCTTCCTGGAGAGATGAAATCTTTCAGAAACAGCGTAAGAAGAGATTTCAAGTCCCTAGGAAAAAAAATATCCTCCCCTCTGTTCCCACCCACAGCTTGGCATCCACATGGAACCATGGACCCCTGCCTAATTCAAAATCAGATTTAGAGAACAAGCTCTGGGCTATTACAGTGGGAATAAGAAACCTTCCCTCAAAGTGGAAAAAGCCATGGACATCCATGAATACTGGTGGAGTGTGTTGGGGGTGTGCACTGTTATTTTCACACTGTGGGTGCTGGGGAGCAAGCAAGGCAGCAAAAAGACTCAGTATTACAAAGGGCAGATGTGGTAAATAGTTCACAAGAGAGGCTGACAGCCTTTCCAGGCCACCGGAGGAATGAGCTGTCCAAGGAATGGCTTCTAAATGAAACAGCCTCCGTGCAGTTTCTGCATCTGGACAGAAGACAGGTTTATTTTGGATGTGCTAGTAAAACTGCTGTCTGCAAGCCACAAGTTCATACAGCTAAGGTCTGGCTGATGTCTGGTGAGAAAGCATTCCTCTGGGCCTCCTCCCTCAGCTAGCAAATGCAGGCCTTGTAGAAAGGAGTAATATATTTACCATTTCCCTACAGAGCAGTACTGCAACGAGTGAACTCCCTGCAATGAGTTCAAACCTACTTGTCCTACAGCATAAAGTGGTCTTCACATAAGGAGAACCCTTAGTAACAAAATTCTCTGGATCCTGAGCAAGAGATTGTCAATGGTCAAGGATCTGTCAGATGATGGCACATGCAAAATACACTGAGCATGTCTCATTTCCTTCTGCATAGCAAGGCAGAAGAAACCTCTTACCACGATGGACACTAGCTGTCTGCCTCATTTGTAGGCCATCAAAAAAAAAAAAAAAAAAGATAGTATTGTGCTGGAAAAGATGAACTCTCTTTTCCCTCTTTTGACAAGATTCTGGTCCATTACACCTTTTACAGGCGACTTGAGAAGTCGCTGTCTTCCACAGCCGTTAATTCAGAACTTCTCACATTTGTTTTGTTCATACAACCATCACATATTGCTCTTTTAAAATGTCTCTGAACCTTACCATAAAGAAAAAGTTCAAGGGATCTGTGTTTGGTACCTAAGTGTTGAACCATATTGATGTCTGGGCCACGGACCTCAACATGCCAAGCAAAAAGCAGTAAGAGAGAGAATGAGAAAGGCTGAACTGGAAAAGCGAAGGGATATCTCATAAAGAATGGAAATGCGTTAGCAGCATCGAGGAGGAGGAGAGGTGGGAGACAACAATGTTGAAGGGGGGATGGTGAAGAGTGGTCAGTGATGAGAGGGGATCTCACATGGCACTTGCCAGGAGGCCGGATGGGTCACGTGCATTCTCATCACGCTGTAGAAAATTTGACAAAGAATGTCAGGGCGTGAAAAAGTCAAAATAGCCACTTTAATTAACACCCCTTCACTAAGTGAGACAAAAAGCCACCTCCCCTCCCTTCTTTGCCACCCACCCTATAGAGCACCTCATAATCTCCAGAGCTGCCAAAAACAGCCTCTGGTGAGAAATGCTTGTCACCACGTCTAAGTGCATCACTGACAGGGTCAAGAGATCCACCTCAAGGAGTGAGCAGGTAACAAACTGCCAGGGGCCCCATTCCCACTGCAGACAACCTTGGGAAAACAGTCAGGAAAATGTAGAAGTGATCTCTGGAATGAGATCTTCCTGAAACAGCCCCACAGAACAGCTGGCTCTTTTCCATCTTGCATGCTAATGCAGAAACATGAGTTTCTCAGGCAGGGATGAAAGGAAAACACATGTCTCATATCACACAGGACCCCTGAGACAGAGATGGGGGTTAGGAGGATTTCAAGCAAGAAAGAAGATCTTTCTTCTCCTTTCCATTCCCATTAGCACTAAGCACCACACAGGAAGAAAGAGGTTTGATGTCTGAAGAGCCAAATGCTTTCCTTAGTTTTGCTGATGGAGATACAGGCCTAGGGGAAATATCCTACAAGTTGGCACCCTGGTGGGATGGAGTACCTCACTTGTCCTGCTTGGGCAGATTAGAGACACTTTCACAAATTGCTTTAGTTTGCATCAGGTAGAAGCAGAATTGGAGGCTGAACAGAGTCTGTAAAGAAATTAAATATTTCTGAACGGTGAATTTTAATCCAGCTTTTGATAATAGTTTTGTGATTTGCATTGGACTAGGCTGTTGTGGTGCTCCCTCCCAGGACACACTATGGATTTACCTCCTGGGCTCAGGAAGTGGGGACTAGAGGTCTGCTTGCAGCAAAGGTCTACTTTGCCCTCACCTTAAGACTTATAGCTCTGCATTAAACCACACAATTACAACAGATAAATCTCTTATTTTAGAAATGCAGTTTAGTGGGAAAAGCTACCCAGACAGCTCTTCCTGATCTGAAGCACCTGAGGAGTGGGTCCCCCTGGGAGATGGTTTACTGATGAGGAGGCAGAGTTCAAAGGATAGGGTTCAGGTCCTGCCCCGTCACTGATGCCCTGGGTGACCTTTTGAATATTACTTAGTCACCTACAGTGTTTCATGTTCCCCAGCTGTTGCAACCAGGGCTGGTTATACCCAACAGGCTGTAGCTTCAGCTGGTTATGAACCCCACACGGTTGTAAGCATGGTAAAGTAGCAATGTCTCAGATTCTTAGACTGTGTATGTTACAGACTGTGGTACTCCAGCAACCAAGTTGATATGCATGTGACTGTGGAAAGGCTATTCTGCATGAGTTTTGGGCTTAATAAACACAGCAGCGATGCTGGCCTGCAGAGCTTACAAACAAACAAATGCTATAGAATGTAATAGCAGGGGTATAACACATGGATCTCCTTTCAGACAAGATGAACTTCTGTAGGGTTTCCTCTCTGACACAGAGCTCTCTTAATTGCAAAACAGGGCAGGAACATATTTTTCACACTTCATGAGCTCAAGGATTCATTAAAAACCCTCCTCCCTTTTGTGCCATACTACCAGAAAAAGTTAAAGTATGAAAAAATGTTGCAAACCAACAATCAAAAATTTCCCCATATATAAAGTACTGTGACTAAACACCCTTTGATCCAAAAGATTAATCTCTTTCTCCAAGACTGCTGGTACATAATATATTAGCCAGTCTGAAATGTCTCTCCCATAGTTGCACTAGCTGTGACCCACTCAACACATCATGGCTTTCTCAGCACCAAAAATGACAGCAAATAGCATTTTATTGGTCTTTTTACACTTGGGGAGCAGCCCCTCTCTGACTAAATGTGGCTGTCAGGTCACCCCCAAAATCTCTGCTGCTCAGGCAGTCCACACATGGTCTTGACTGTCATCTTGATGGTGTTGAGCATCCTGGGCTGGCAGGCACCCCTTCTGCAGTGCAGATGAGGGATGCAGGAACAGGTGCGGATGCCATGGGTTATTTAACATCGCATGGCTTATTCTGGAAAGGTTTCAGCAGGATGGGGGGTTGAAGTCTGGACAACCTGCCCTATGGTGTGCAATTTAAATCTATGATTTAAAAAGGCATAATCTCTCCAGTTCTCCCAAGGAGTGATTTGATCTACAAGCACTTCAAGGGAGAGAGAGACTCCTGATATCAAAGGGCTTTCTAATCTGGCAGAAGAGGGCATTTATGAGAACCAGATGCAGGCAGCTGAGGCCGGACAAATTCAGACTGAAAATCAAGGTACACGTTTTCAACTGTGAAAGTAATTAAACCGTAAGGCACATTACCTAGAAGGGTAGTGGCGTCTCAGTTGCCGGCAAGCATAAAATCAGGACCAGATGTTTTCCTGCAAGAGATGATATCACCTAGCTAGGGACGGCAGGCTCAGGGCAGGAACCATGTGGGGCCAGTCTGGAGAGTCACAGCCACTGCTGTCACTGGCCTTACAGTTCACGCTCCATGTAGGAATGTGGTTTTATATGTATATATATATCTATATGTGTAGCTTCACACGTACAGCCCCAGTTGGCATAGACCAGCATCCCGCCCAGTCAATGGTCTGCAACACAGTATTTATTTACCCATTTCAGTCTTACAGCGCTGCATAAGCACCTGGCCTGAGCTCAGGGGCAAAAATCACAGCATCCCCAGTGTTCAATCCAGCAATGGGACTGGGGGTCTGGGAAGAACAGCTGGATAGCTGCTCACCTGGCGAGGAGGGATGCCTGCCATCGCCCGCCCTCCCACTGCAGCCCCCAAGGGTCCCTTTCTTCAGGCAATGCTGCCTTGCAGCCCTTCGATTGTCGCCTGGAGCCTGCATTGAGAATCAGTGGATTGGGCAAAATCCTGTATTCACTCCTCCTTCCCCAAGCCCCAGCTTTCCTTGGCTGAGCTGCAGCACAGATCTCACAAAAAAACCAAAAAACAAAACAAAACAAAACAAAGCAAAACAAAAATAAAAACCAAAACAAAATAAAACAAAACACACAAACAAAAAAAAAAGGGGGGGGGGTAAGGAAAAAAAAGAAAACACCAAACCTCCATGCTCCCAACAACGGTAACAACCAGGCCCTGGGCCCTATAATTGATGGCCTCAGCAGAGGGACCCTTCTTGTCTGGTTGCCTCCCTTACCCCCAGCCCCCTTCCCGCCCAAGCTCCTGCTGTTGCAAGGTCTATCCTCCTCCATCTCCTCCCCCGCCCCTCCTCCCTACCCCTTTGTTTTTTCTCCCAGTTAACAAGTGTGCACTGTTACAGTTGTGGTCCCTCCCTCCATCATGCTTATTTCCTTTCTTATGGCAGCAAGGGCTTTTTTTTGGGGGGTGGAGAGGGAGGGAGGGAGAGGAGGCACATATGTGCAACTTATCTTTGCACAGGTTAATGCCTCTCCACAGGGGCAGCAGAACACGGGAAACACCACAGCTTGTGCTCCAGGGCTGAACAACACAATGTTGATGGGCTGGGGAGAGGAGGAGGGGGGTGAGTGAAAACGGTCTCCTGAATCGATGTGGAATAATATAGAAGGGAACCTTTGGCATGCATGGGGCGACCCAGAAGGACAAAGTGCACCAAGGCAGCTTAGTTAATGGGCTGCATTAAAATTAAACAGAGATGGTGTTCATTTTCGCAAGTGGCGCGGCAAACGGAGAAGGGCTTCCTCCTTCCTGTGGCTTCCCCCCACAGGAAGATGGTGCAGTGCAAAACAAACATGGGGCAAACCTTTCCCCTCCCTCCCTGCCTCTCCCTAGCTTCAGCAGGTGTAAACTGGAGTGGCCTCACTATCTTCCAACTGCCTGAGTTAACACAAGCGAGCTCCCAACATCCTTTCCCCTGCCGCCAGCTTGAACTTCCACAAAAGGGACGATGATCTTGTCAATGTTGCTGTAAATCTGAATTTTTTGTACATGGTCACAGCTCTCAGAGAGGTGACAGCCGCTTACCAGCTGGCCACCAGGACAAGGAAGGGCCTGGGCAGTCTGCAAGACCAAGTCAAGCTTTAAAGAAGAGAATGATAATAACACGTATCCATCCCCACTCCCACCCCTGTCAGGAGGAGGATTTATACTCCTTCTTACAAAGGACTTAGGCAGTCATTTAGGCTCTGCTACAGCAAAGCACCTGCTTAATTGCTCGCTTTACTTCACTGTGACTGGAGTGCACATTTAAGAGCATCTTTAGAGGTGCTGTTGGGTAGGAATAAACAATCATATGCTTAAAGAAGTGTTTAAATGCCGTGCTAAATCAGGGCCTTGCACCTGAGGAAAGCGAAAGAAAAAAGTTACTAAAACAGAACAGGGGAGTAGCCTTTGGAACAATGGACCATTTTAGGTTCTCTGTTCTGCATTTAATGGAGATGGATGAAAATATTTGTTATTTGGTGGCTGAAGATGGAATAATCAACCAATGAAAAAGAGCTATGTGGTGATATATTACACACCTTACTATTATAAACATGACCAAATACCCTTAACTGGCAATAAATACAGAAACTTTCCTGTGTTTTCTTGGTTTTTCTTTATATTGAATAGGATATGAAACACATGTCTTTGTTCAAAAAGGCATAGTAATGTTGGATGCCCATTTTGCATCCTTCTAAACCATTCACCAAGCTGTCAGTGAAGATATGGGCCCTCTGAGCAAATTTATACCTCTTTAAATGAAAAGTAACCAGGCCACTTAATCAGATGCCTGGTTGTCATCAGGTGCACCCTGATACGATGTGTATGGTGTCAAAATAGCCTAAGCGCCCTCCCTGCTTGGCTGCACAAGGTGTAATTGCCCAACATCTTTTGGTGTTCCCACTAGGTAGGTACCAGCAGTTAAGGCAGTGGCAGTGCCCATAACACTGCCCTGCAAGGTGCATCAGCACTGAGAAGGTAGGTCAGGTTCCCTTCTCCTGGCCCTGCCAAGCTGTTGTGACCATCACCAAAAGGCACTCTTCAGGTTGACATTCATGTCATTGGAAGGCTTGCTTCAAAGAGAGTCTGGAAGACAAAAATGCAAATTCTCTTTGCTCCTCTTGAATTCCCAAGGTCTGGACATGATTTAGGAGATGTGCTAAATGCCCACAGTGATGGACTCACAGAAATTACCTTTGCAGGGAGCATGAATTACTGGATATTTTCTACCTTTAGTATAAATAAGCCTTTCTCTCAGCTCAGCTTCACAGTTCCTTATTTCAGGGGCAAATAATTTTCACAAATAAGCAGAAAGAGATCCCAAATTTACATGTCCTGCAGGTAACTCTGGGATGAAAGTGAGCTTTCCTCAAGCTTGCCCCACATTGCAGGGAGAACTGTCATGGCAGCCCTTTCGGAAGACATTAATTTCAGAACCAATACATTTTTGGAGAACTGCAGTTACTTTGAAATTGCAGTCCAGAAAAGATTAAAGATGAGCTATAAACACTGTCCTCCTTCAGTTCGTGGACCAAGACTTCAGACATACCTGTCTCACAGACATGCAAGCCCCCAAGCAATCTGCTTCAAGTGATGTATTTATGTATCAAAGAAATGTCATACCTAAACCGAAAGTATCAGCAGCTCTAAAGAATGCTATTGCACCTGAATTTGCAAATATCTGTCTCTCCCTCCTTCTTAGGGTTGGATGGAGCTATGTAACACCAAACTACACTCTGATATACATGCAGCAACTTGCAGTCATGATCCCTGCTGGGCTGACAACATGCTGGGTCTCTGGAACAGCAGAGCTGAGGGAAATATTGCAGAACTTGCTTACTACTGTGTGACCCCACAAGCTGGAGGTAGGTTACTGTTGGCTGATCAGATGATTTGGTAGCAGAAATAACACGGGGTGCACCAGGAGCTGTGGAGACTCAAGAGGTGGCAGGAGGTGATTGTGTGGCAAGGGCTGTCTTCTGCCTCTGGCTCCTTCAGACGCAAAGCCTGGTGCTTCCAGGAAGGGGGATAGTGTGAGGCTATGAATGTGGCAGCACAAACTCACTAATGGGGCTGAAAACCTCTACACAACTCCCTGGCATGGCTCTGATTAAAAATCCAGAGCAACAAGTGTCTGCAGCTGGAAGGCAGCGCAAAGACCTGTTGATCTCCTTTCTTTTTTGTGGCCCTGAGCTTGTTCTCTCTTCGCCACTTCAGATCATCCCTAAATGAAGTCCTCCTCCTTGGTACTTCAGGGTCCTCATGTATGCCCATCTCCTGGGCCTCTGCTAGCCCTGCATCTGTCCCCATGCCCCCCACCGTCCCCCCCACTCTGCCCATCTCCCACATCCTGAGCATGAAAGCCGGCCGGATTAATCTGGCACAGAGCACATTGTGTGTGA
>JANHGN010012347.1:9680-41351 GCA_024605025.1 Megaceryle maxima | reverse complement strand
GTTTTGTAAAAAAACCAAACCCTCCAAGGATGAATTTTACTAAGAGATGTTCAGAGAAAATTCTAGCCCAGAGCACTTTTGAAAGCTGTCTTATCTACTAAAGCCTGGAGGCAGAAATCCTTCATGGGGCAGTGCTGGTGCCACATTTAAAGTCTCGGCTGTATCTGTCCTCTGTCAAAAGTAAATAATATTTTATTTTTCCTGGTATATAGGCTCTTCTACATAGATTCTGAGCTTCTGTGTTGTGTTAGTTTGGTTTTGGTATTTTTTCCTACCCCTCCAATTCCAAAGTCTCCTTTTATTTTTCTTGGGAGAGTAGATTGGAAGCCCTGTAACCAACTTTTAGGACTGGAATGATCTTAGTATGATCTTGGGGAGCTCTCAGAGTTCAAACAATTACTATTTGCTAATCTAGATGAGAATTTAGGGAATTAAATTCAGGTGCTGATTGTAAAATGAGGGTCAGCCCAAGCCAGAGGGGCAATGACATCCACTTTTCAGACAGGCTTAAGCACTCTAAAGTCTCCCAGACCATCTTGTTGAAGGCCTGTAGTGTGATCCAAAGCAGAGAAGTTTTGTATTTTCTTTTAAATGTGTTTCAGTTGATAATCTGCATGGTGTAAACACCAAACTGTTGTAATTTGCTGAATAATTAAGCTCTGATTCTGTAAAGCATGTAAGTACATATGTGTTTGAAGTGTCACTGACCTTGGTAAGTGCTTACATGCCTTGCTTAGGTCTTTTATTCAATCAAGACCTTATGCTTGCTTTCTGTGCTGAGGCTGTGAACACCCAGCTCAGCAGATACATGGACGATCTGTGCATGTTCATACCTTGTTTACTAAACAAAAGGGCCTGCTTTGTTTAAAGCTGAATGAAATTCTAGCACTTTGGTTTATGCTTTCGGAAGCAGTGTGAGATGTGTGCAGGGTGTGCTACAGACACTGATATACTCCATAGTTTTCTGGCCTTTTATTATTTATTGTTACCTGGGTCAATTCAGGGTAGACCTCTCCTCCCTCCTGAGGAACCTGGGCAGTTCCTCAGATTACTGCTCCCCTCTCTAGCTGGGTGTGCCTTTAGTTTTTAATTAATGCTGTTAAATAAACAAAACCAACAAACAAATCCTGAAGGGAAATAAACCACAAGAATGATGTTGAAATACTCATAAGAGCTAAACCCTGAGTCCCAGGAGATGCAATGTTACAGCCAGGGCTCTGCCCTTGACTTGTCCTTTTGCTCAAAGAGGAGGTGTTTGTTCCCAAGCTGGGGAGAAGGTGCTATAAAGCTCGGCGCTGGAGGCAGCGAGAGCTGCTGGGTGCTGGTTCAGGTACGGACCATGGCTGTCCCCAAAATCTGGGGCTGGGCATTGGCCTCCTCAGTTTCTCATATGGCAAAAGGAAATACCAATGGAAAATTCCCATAGGAAATACTTAGAAGAAGTGATGCTCTTTGCTCCTCTGTTATTGGGAGGAACAGAAAAGTCCCCCTCCCTTTGCCCCTCTGCTGTGCCAGGTCGGGAGGTGGCACAAAGAACAGGTGCCACAGTGAAAGCAGCCAAGGAGAGGTGTCTTCTCTAGTCCCCATTTCTCTCTGTGTGTATATCCCAGGCAGAGCCAAAACTGGTCCTCTGTCTCCCACTGGTCCCTTGCCCTTTGAGAAACAACTTCTCTGAATTGAATTTGTGGTGTCTTGGTCCCAAAGCAGGAATAAATCCTGTTGAAAATTGGTTTTGGCCGTTATCAGGCACACAGAAACGGTGCATCAGAAGCAACAGACCCGAGCACAGCTGGGGCTTGATGGCAAAATCCTGGAATAAAGGGTCAGGGTAAAGTTTCCAGCTTAATAGCATTTAATTAGTTTAATTTAGAGACTTAAAAAATGTTGTTAGGAATGATTTTCCTTTGTTTAGCTTCTTCTGGTGTGGCTTAGCAGACTTTAACCATCTAAAACTGACTCTTGGTTGGGGGGACCTTAGGTGGTAGAGCACATATCCTTTAGTGGAATAATGAAGTGTTTACATTATGCAGTCCTATTGTGAGATCAATCAGGCTACAAGGCTGGATGCATAAACAGAATCTGCAGGTGGTCCCTGCGTCTCCTTGCCCAGAAGACATGCTTTAATCCTCAGGAAGTAGGCAGAGTAGAGGTTCCAGGAGGCAGCCAGCCCAAGCAAAATAAAAGAACAAAACCAGCCTGAACAATGCAACGCATGTCGAGCTCACAGCGCAGTCACTACGAATAGCAGCCGACAGGAGACTTTGACAACTCACCCATCAGCTAAAATTGCCACACTCAGAATCTTGGGATTAACGAGCGTCTTGCTTTGGCGGTACAAGCACGAAATGCAAGGCAGGAAGGGTGGATAGCGCATCTCGCGTGCCTCCAGATGGTTTGCTCCCTTTTCAAGCTGATTTGTTACCTGGCAAATTCTCCTGTGGAAAATCTCTCTCTCTCCGTGTCTTTGCATCTGCTCTGCTTAGCTCGGCTGCTACAGCCCATGCCTGTTCTGCTCCCTGACGCTGCAAGCAGAACGTTAATTATTGGACAGCGAGATGGGAGGCAAATGGGACAACCGAGCATTCACACATGTTAGTCCCTTTGGTGTGGTGATCGTACTAATAACTCTCTGGCACACAAGCACTCGAGGGATGTAAGCGGAAAAAAAAAGTGTAGCTCAAGCTGGTTTGAACAGAGATAAATGAATGGCCTCTGAAAAGGTTTTAGCAATATTCTTCCAGAGCTCTGTGGAGTGGAGGAAAGGTTTGGGTTTTTTTTCTGGAGTAAGGGCAGAAGGGTCTGACTCATTAAAAAGAGGTAGAAGACTTTGTGACTATGGAATAATGAAAGAACTAAAATGTCAGTCCAGAGAAAAATTAATAATTCTAAAAAAAAAAAAAAAAAATCCCAACCCAAAACCTAAGCCCACATAGCCAAGTTGGCTTAGATGTAGTTTGCTATAGAGTTGTTTTAATTAGACTCATGAAGCAGGGAAATGCCAGCTGAGATCTTCTGCAGCAAGGGGTGGGGAGGGGGAAGAGATTTTCAAGCTGAAACATGGCACGTAATGGAATTCAGGTGTCCACATGGGTGCATTCTCTTCCTCTTTTTGAAGAGAGCACCCAAGCCAGCTGAGTCAGAAACTAGTGAAGGGTAAAAAGTTGTCTGGAGCTATCCTGTCTCTTTAGATTCTTATCTGAAGTGTATTTAAGCCTTTGGAAAAGGCCTGCAATCTTGTGAGATCTTGTTTGTTCCTGTGCCTCCCCGCACAAACTGTTCACACAGTTCCTGACTCTGACCTGTCCAGTTGTACCTCAGGAGCGGGTGGTGGTGGGAGACGGGGACAACTTTGGTTGGTTAGTTATTAATCTTAGCACCTTTGCGCTTCACCCTGTCCCGAAGCCGGAAGCAGGTACTTGCAGTGTGTGGAGAAGGGGAGAAATGTAAGCCTGCCCCATTGCTGCTAAAATAATTCAGGGGAAATTTTGCATGTTTTGTGCTTGCCAAATAAGTCCATCTCAGCTGCATGCGGGTGACCATTTTATGGGCACGAGCGTGCTGCCCGGACACCCAGCAAGATCGAACTTGTCCGATTCCTGAGGCAGGATTTTTGTTGACAGAATTAGAAATACCAGACTCTACATCAAGACTTATTTTCAGTTTCAGCTACTCTTAGTTCTCTGTGCCTAGCTCCTCTTCTGATATGTCCTCCTCCCTGCCCCAGATTTATTGTATGTAGGCCAAGCAGTGTGATTGGAAGGTAACGTTAACGCAAGCTCTGTCCCCTCTTCCAGGACAGCCTCGTGTTTCTTCTCCTGTGCTAACCCATTATCACATTTACCTTCACATAAAGTGGCTTGAAAAGGACAGATATTAAGGATATTACAGCAATGGTCTCCACTGACCTCATTCATTTCTGGACCACGCATATTTGGATGTGCGTCAAAGCCTGAGGGATGTTTAGCTCTGAGATTGTCCAAACTGCTGTCTGTCTTGAAAAGCACTTACTAGGAATTGCTCATTACACAGAACCCGGGGAAACTTGTCATGGGACAACCTGAAGATTACAGAATTTGGGGTTTCGCTGTGAAATGTCCTGTCCTGGCTGTTTATTTACTCAGAGGAGCGCTTATAGCAGCTGAACAACCTTAGCCTATAAGCAATCCAGGACCAGACTCCAAGGCAGGTTCTGTGTTGCCTGTGGCCTTCTAGTCTGATCCTGCAGGAGCATGTGAAGGTTCTGCTTGTTGAGCTATTCACGGGGAGACAGTAAAGCTAAAACTTTGTAAGTTAAATTCTTGCCCTCTCTTTGTGAAGTCATGACTTCAGCATGCCACAGGAGGAGGCTGACGTGAAGAAGCAAGAATAATTGGGGTGTAAAAGAGCACGGGGTGGTACTGATGGGTATTACTGATTTTTCTTCAGTCTTTATTGCGCTGATCACAGAGACTGTGGAGCACACCCTGGGTAAAACCAGTATTGGTGTCACAGTCTATACTGAGCTCAGTTTGAGGTAGTTTAAACATTCCTCTTATCCCTAAGCCCCCCTGACCTTTTAAGGAGGGAACTGTGTCAGATGATCAGGGTCTTTCAGAACAGTGGCTTTTTTGGTATCACTAAAAGTGATCAGGCTCAAGAACTGCCTAATCATCTCCAGAAGACTGTTCCTCTCAACAGGATTTGTACACAGCTCTCACGTGGTTTATGCTTGGCTTTTTGTTCCTGCTTGTCCCAGAGCAGCTCAGTTGTTGTTCTGATACAGAAGGTCTTTGATATGTTTGGAATTAATCCATCAATGGTGACATGAGAATATCTCCTCCTGAACTAGTGATGTGAACATCATGTACGTGCAGATGCTTACAAAAATAACAGCAGATTATTTGCCGAGACCCTAGATTGCCATCTGCCCAGCCCCTGTGTCATGGAGTAAGCTCTGAAGGAAGGGGAGGCTGTAGATGTGGGGATTTTCTAGGAGGAGTTGCACGGAGCCGTTGTACAAATCAGTACTTGGAAGAAAGTGACAAGGGGCTGGCAGGGGAAGAATTCTGAGTAGAAGCGTACGAAAAGGTTTTCATAGAACAGGCAACATGAAGTTCACTCACTGGGGACTTGTCAAGGCAGGAAGGTTGTGTGTGACAGATGGGGAGAGCTGGGGGAGCAGAGGAGTGGTGTGGGAAGAGCTGGGAGCTGACCTAGGCAGCTGTTTGGACCTCTGTGCCGCACAGACTGAGACAGGAGCAAGGGTAGGTGAGGTCACACCAAAGATGCAGCATAACCAACTCATCAGGTGATGAAGGTTTGTCCTGGGTGGCTGTAGAGGTATAGCCAAAGCAAGCTGAGCAGTGCTGTGGTCATGATCAGCCTGTGCAGCACAGAAGGTTCAGCACACGGATCTGAATAAAAGGAACAAGGCTGTCAGAAAGTTAAGTTGGACACATGGAGCAGTGCTGGCACTGGTTTGCTTTTTGCAAGAGCTCAGAAATGAGGATTTTGCCTTAGAAAAATAAATTCAGGAACAGTGTACAATGTACTGCTTTTCTGAATTGCTGACTTAGGCCTGATGTTTAATCAGCTTCACTTACAGACTTGAGTGTAATTTGGAAAGACTTTGCTTAGTTTACTTGGTTTGTATTTCTTAACTGGGGAAGTCTAAAGATGCTTGGCTTGTCTTAGACTGACTTATCTGCAAACAGAGACACCACTCATCCTTCTTCTTCACACCCTGCTGCTTTCATCTTAAGACATAGAGCAGATAGGTGTTGCTTCACACTATCTTCCACAGCAAGCAAGCATTACACTAAAGCTGTGGTAGTGTGAAGAGGGTGTATTTGTTTTAGCAGCAGTTCAGTGCCTATGTATTTCTGCCATCCAGGTTAAAAAGATTGGGACAGCTCATCATGAGGAAGGAATTTGGGACTGCTTAACCCAAAGGACCCAGGGAAGGGGTGGAGTTCCTATCTCTGTAGGGGTTTCAAAGCTGTGGAGATGTGGTGCTGAGGGACAGGGGTCAGTGGTGACCTGATTCTGCTGGGTTAATGGTTGGACTCAATGGTCTTCAAGGCCTCTTCCAACCAGGATGATTCTGTGATTCTAGGACTACATGCAGCCCTTGGGTTTGCAAAGTCTCTCAACTGCAGATTTCCAAAGCCCAAAAGGATAACAGGTAGGGTATGTATGTTTGCCTTGTTCTTGCATTCTTTCATCAATAACTGCCCCAGGCGGTGAGATGCAGTGCTCTGATACCTGTGTGATCAGATAGGAGATAGCAGCTGAATGTCGGACAGCTTTTCTTCCATCTGTGTACTACTAATCCAAACACACCTGACCGAGGAAGCACAGCAACATCGTGTGTTTTCAGAGCTGTCTGTCAGTGAACTGAATAAATCATCAAATTCTTCCCAGCTCCTAAGGAGAAAAAGATGGGATGGTAGAGCTCAGTTTCTTCTCCAAAGCGGTTGGCAAAACCCCTGAAAGCAGAAAACTCCCCACCTTTCACTAAGCAGAGAGGCGGAAACACGTACTGCTGTCTGACCCATCCTCAGTTTACTATTTTCTGCTGCTCAGTCAGACTGTTTATTTGTTTCAGCTGCTGTTCAGGATGACGAGTTGTCTAAGAATGTGCTGGTGTTCAGCAGGAAGGGGGTTGTCTTAGAGCATGCCCAACTACCTGGGGAGAAGTGCTGAAAAGTGAACAGCATCACTGAGCTCAAATCTTATCCAAAGCCCGAGGAGCAAAAATAATTTGAACTGTGAGTTTGAATCCGTAGCTGCTGCCTGTTGTATGGCTGCGCTGAAAGGGATCACCATGAAATGAAATAGTTCTGGCAACAGGGCTGGGCCAAGCAATCCTCCTACCTGTGAGGGTCCCTCACTTTTAGACCCTTCCTCACACCAATCACTTAGCTAACAAAGTTACCACAGGAGTTAAAATTATGATGACTGCTCAGGCAATGAGGACTATGGCCCTCAAGGAATAAACAGTGAGGAAAGTTATAAGCGTATTTTTAAGAGATGGGTGAGTCAGGCTCTGTGAGTGCAGTGAGATCTCTTCACGTGTAAGTAGATGTTATGAAGTTGGATACAGACAAAACTCTCTTGCTGAAGAGCCAGGTGGGGTATAAATATATAAATGATTTATAATGAAGGTGATTAGGCAAACCCACTTAGACTAATGTCTTCTGACTTCTCTTCTTGTCACTCGCCCTCTGTTCACTCCCTTTTTCCTTTGAGTCTGAGCAGGTTTAGGGGAGGGTGCTGTGACTTTGGGAGTGGAGGTCTGTGATCAGTACAGTGGCTGTCACCACGCTGTAGAAGTGCCCTTGCACCTGCTGTGAAGGGAGAAAAGCCTCCTGCTGTTTTCTGTTCTTCATTCTGGTTACAGCAGCCCTGAAATAATTCCCCATTTTGCAGTAGGAGTATTCTGCAGTGCAGAAGGTTAGAATGGCTTTGGGCTATATTGTATTAATAATTTTCTTCCATCGTTTTCCCTGTAAGCAGAGGTGCCAGCTCTTAGCCTTAACTACAAGATGCGCCTGGTTTGTCTCCACCTCCGGCAGCCCCTCTGTAGCACCTGCAGAGCGCATACTGACAGCCCAAGGTCTTGCATTTCCTTTGCCTTTAGGCTGTGTCTGGTGTGAGGTCAGAAACCGGGAGGAATGACCTTTGGAGAAGGGTCCTCTGCCCAGGCCTCCTGCACAGGACACACTGGTCCAGGGGGGAGTCCTGTGTCTGATCCTCAGCTTAAGATTCCCCTCGGCTGGCCAAGGCTTGTGCTGGTGTCCAGAAAGGGTGGGAGGTCTGGGTAAAGTTAGCTGTGGAAAGCTGGACTCAACTTGTGTTACTTCTGTTTTTGTGACAGGTAAATTTGGGGTGTGATAGAGCAGCCAGAAATTGCAGTACTCTCTCCTTTTTCAAAAAAAGTGCCTGTCCCACTGAATAACAACTTGCTCCAAGATTTCATCTGGATTAAAAAGAAAGGAGAAAGGAGGCTGCTTCCTGTAGGTCAGCTTTTCAATGCCAGAGAACAGATGATTAAAAATTACTTGGGTCAGAGATGAGGCAAAAGAGAACATATATTAAAGGTAGTTTCACTTTCTAGTTGGTGGCTAGGTGAGTGCCAGTGGGGACACTTGACTCTGAAATGCTTTGCATCCAATTTTTGGATCGTTGCTGGTTCAGACACTAGTTTTTTTTGTATTCAAGGAGCTCATGTGCAGGAGCCCTTTTACAGTTAGGCAGATGCTGTGAACTTTGTCAGACTTCCTTCACGTGTCCTGCCTGGGTTCAGGTTAACATTCGCGGCTGCTGCCATTAAAGTACAAAGCAGTTCTTCTCACGTACATATCTTTCTAGTAGATCAACTCATTAAATATGAGTTAAAGAGAATGCTTCAAGATAAGAGTAATGGAACCACCATGAATTAATCTCTGACTTCAGCTGAATGTGAAAGTGAAGGCCTGGTTTTAAAAACAAAGTAAACCAAAAGCTTGTTATTCACATTACAAATAAACACCCAAACCCCAACAAAAAACAACCCCGTGGATGTGTTGTTATGATTCAAAGGATGTTTATTAAACATTCTTTAGCTCTTAGTCTTGGGGTTTAGAAGCAAGGCATCAGCCTGTGTAAATTCATGGAGATCACCACAGCTTTTTGGACAAAGTTCTCAAATCCTTAACACCGAATTAAGATTTAAAAAAAACAACAATAACAACAACAAAAAAACCCCAAACACACACAACAAAAAAACCCAACAGAAAACCTATCCTTTCTTCTGCCCCCAATGCAAATGTCTACTAACTACAGGAAATAAAAATCACCTTTTTTTTTCTTGTAGGGGAAGCTGGGTGTGGATCTTTCCAGATCGATCCTTGCTCTCCTGGCCACCAGCCAGGCTGGGGAGGGTGCTTGCTGCTGTGCAGCACCCCGAGCTGACAGCCGCCTTAGGAGGCAACAGTAAATGTTCTTGGGCACCCTCTCCCAGTGCGAAGAGGGCTGCTGGTGAGAAAAACATCCCCTACATGGCCTGGCTTCAGAGATCAGTGCTGATCTGCCCACCAACGGTCGATCTCTGTACACCTGAAGAGGGATGTGCTGCTCTCTGTAGAATTTAATGATTACAGACTGTCACACGTAGCCTCAGAATGACTAAGTCTCTGAAACAAACGATGCAAGTGTAAATTAACACAGCTCCAGTAACAGAGCAGCACTGATTTATACCTGCAGTGCTGTGGCTTTAAGCAGTCTTTTTGTTTTTTTGGATTTTTTTTTCAGGTGGTTAGGCCTCTAGCCTACTTTCCAGAGAGATTAGCATAAAATTACCCTTAAAACATTAGATTAGGAGGACCTGAGAAATCAGTTTTACACTAGAACAGAGGGAAATTTCCATTACAATGGATAAAATGTAAATATTTAATAGCTACTTTCATTACACAGATAGGTGTGGTTCTAATAGTGCTGTTTCCCCGTGGGGGGAGGAAAAAGCTGCATAAGTTTTTAACTACAGAACCATGAACATGTGCTGTGAAATCAGTTGAGAGATTTGAAATCCATTTTTTCCTTTTATCTTTAAACAAAGCAATTAAATCAAACACATGTACATTAATATAGAGTTAGAGTTACAATTATCATCACGGAGTCTTTGAAATCAGTGGCAGAATTCCCATTCTGTAATGATGAAAGCCAACACTCAGGATAAAAAATAGCAACAGGCGACTTGGCAAAAACCTCTGTTTTCTTCCCGGGACTCTGAGGAGAAGCTGGCTGACAGTGCTATCGCTCCGTGGCAATGCTGGCTAACTGGCACGCTGATGCTTGCAGCACTGTGATGACAGGTTTTCTGTTAGAAGGGTGGTCTTGTAGAAAATTATCTGTATTCCCCCCCCTATACTTTATGGGCTGGTCTTTTTTTCCTTCTTGAAAGATGTTTTGTATTTAATTGTTTTAGAACTGTTGTACTTGTGGAGAAGATGCTTGTCCACTGGGCATTTGTAGCTCAGGAGATTCAGGGTTCTTGGTCTCCTGAATGGATCAGATGCTCTTTTAGTTGTCTCTTGCCATTACACAGAGTGCTACCTCCAGATCTGAGACAGTCTGGTTGGGAAGCTCGATCAGGGCTACAGGAAAGAGCTGGGAGCAGCAGACATCTGGCTTTTCAGAATGCAAGTGTTGAATCTGCTCCTGGAGACAGCTCTTTGCACTGTAGAGAGGGAGCCTGGACAGCTGGTTTAAGACACCTTTTAAATGGCTAAAGTTAGGAGAGATGAGCCCCACCATTAGCCTCATCCGGGTCTCTCCCTGTATTCCTGAGGTTGAAAAGGAGACAGCTTGAGAGTGGGGACTGGAGTGGCTTGATGGATCTTCTGATCAGCAAATGTTTCTATACTAAGATTTCACACAGATTTTTTTGGGAAGGGCCTTCACTAAGGTTGTAGGTGGCCTGAAGGTGCTGAGGGAAATGTGACAAAATTGACACAGAACTGGCTTTCCTGGCTTGCTGCCCTGGGGAAGAGCCTCAGCACCAGCCCCTCCTCGTGGCATTTGGGAGTCAAACTAGACCAGTTTTCTTAGGTATCATTTGTTGCAACTTAACATCTACCCTGTGGTACCACCTTAAGGTCTGACCAGGTCAGGGACTCTCTGTGCTGATCATAAACATGAAGCAAATGACTTTCCCCTGTTTCAAAGACTCATTAGAAATTTTCAACAAATTCTTTCTTTGCGTTCCAGCTCTCCAGCGAGTGTTTACTGTTTAAGAAAGCTGTGAGTGTTTAGCGCAGATGAGGGATGCAGAACCATGAGTATTCCCACCAGAAGCCAAGTTTTAGGAGTTAATTCATCAGAGAAGAGAAGCATAATATTCTAGGTGACCTGTCTGTGTAGCTTGAATGGCAAATACCAGCCAGTCACAGCAAATTGTTCCCATGCTGTCTGAACAGGGCAGGGAAGGCCTGTGAGGAAGCCACAGCGTGCTTGTGGGCAGACCAGCGTGAGAGGTAAAACCCAACCTAAATTTCTCCCTCTTTTTATCCCATGACTGATAAAAGATCAAAGATTCATCACAGATCAAAAAGGGAGAATGGCCAGGCTTCAGATGCCTGTGGGCACTTGTTACTGGCTTTGTAGTATTACAAGAGAAACTGGGCAATAAATGCTGAAAGCCTTCAAGACCCACAGCTTGCCTTGAAGATAGTGGGATATCTGGGGGGCATGGGCAGAATTTAACCCAAGGATTCTGGTAAGCTGGAGGAAGGGTTTGTGTTTTCTGAAGTCAAGAGTTAGGAAGATAGAGGTTATGGTGAAGAACGTGCTGTTTGATGTGCTGCCTAGGAGAGCAGGGTTCCTACCGATGACAGTGAGAGATGCTGCTCTGCAGAGCCCAGTCCCTGAGCTTCCACCTGATGACCTGGGAACTTGTGCTCTCGGAAGTGCAGCATCCTATGTAGCTTCTAGGAGAGCATGGTCTTTTAGGCAGTTGTTATAGATTAGAGGCATTTATATATATATAATTTACACGGCATGCTTCTTTATTTCCTCCTTCCCTCTCAGTCTTACTATACCCTCTCCCTGACGTTTAACCCCAGCCAGCAATCAAGCACCAGGCAGCTGCTCACTCACTCCCACCCACAGTGGGATGGGGAAAGAAGGGGGGGAGGGGAGTGAAAACTGTGGGTTGACATGAAGACAGTTTGCTAAGACAGAAAAGGAAAGGAAAAAAATAATTGAATAATTTTTTTTTCAGAGAGTTGTGTTGTACCGTGCCTAGAACAGCCACTTGGATGAGCTGTGATTGGGGGAGTGCATCTTGGATTAGGCATCCGCGTACTGCAGACTGCAGTTAATTCTTTCACGTATATCAGAGCTGAATAAATAAAATAGTGTCAGACTGGGGAAGCCCAGGAGCTTGTGTTGTAGAGCTTGGTGAGCTATGGAACATGCAGAAGAATTCGTGCCATACAGAAACCCCTTGTATTTCTTCAGCTCTTTCAGCCAGGTTAAAAACCCTTCTCTTCTAGATGAATCTAGAAATAATCGATCATTCTGCATAAAGGTTTTAGGTTTTTACAATGCCTTCAAAATATCTGCTGCCAAAAATCAGAAGATGGCTTTTCTGCTGGGGCAGCCAATGAAAATATTTGTCTTTCTATGAATGGTGAAACACTGTACACAGAAACAGCTCGTGTTCTTAGGCTGAAGAGAAGTAGCTCCTCCAGGCAGTCTTGTGACGTGTGCTTTCAAAGACAGATGCAACATGCCTTGAGCACATGATGGATGGTTAAGCAAGGATGTTTCACGCAGTGAATTTGGGGATTTAGATGTCTATTCCTCATTGTCAGTTATGTGATTTTTCTCTTAATCTCCTGCATGGTACGTGGGTACAAACACGGGATCTTTGCACTGAGGAGTAAATCCATGTGTGCCTTCACATACATCTGTGTATTGTCTTTTGTCTTTTGCAGAGTGCCAAACTACAACACAAGGAGTTTATTCAAGTAATGATGGCCCAGCTTATCTGGAAACCTTCATAAAACATGAAATAGTGAAGTCAGATACTCGCTAATTAAACTGTGAAACTGGAGTTATTGTTACTTTTTTTTTTTTTTTTTTCCAGGGCTGAGCTATTGAGTTCAAACTGGTTTTGTTCAAGGGTTTGAAACCTGGGCATTCAGGCTCTTGCTCTGCTCCACTCTATGTGCTAATATTCTTCCCTCTGGTCTGACTTAATGAGAATTGCATATCATCATCCACAAAAGTGCAATTTGTAGGGATTAAATTGATAGGAAGGAGCAGTTATTAGCTGTAATTTGAGTTAGTTCCCTGCCTGCCCCGTGTTTCTGCCTACACAGTGATTTCACACATTGGACTGGCAGTGGAAATGCTGCTACCCTGCAAGCCACACTGCAAAGTCAAATGTCTTCACAGAGTGCCTAACACCACATCCACAAAGGGCTACACCACTGTTTGATGTGTTGGGCATGACACAAAAAGTGGAGGAAGCTTCCATTTAAAGATAATGCCGGTACACTCCCGAAAGAGGCACGGGGCTCTGTGTCTGCTCGCTGAAAAGCTCGGTTGATTGTATGTGTGCTCGTGACTCATCCTGCTTGATATTAGACTCTGTGTTTGTTTAAACTGCAAAACATACTGATCCCACCGTGTACCAGCTGCTTCCTCCTGTTGGCCGTCTGGATCTGCTGTCCTGCCTCTTGGCGCGCGGGTATCGAACGGCGATGCCGAGGGACGCTGCCACTGCGAATTCCGCCCCCTGGTTCAGCAGGTCGCTCCTCTATTCTAGCTGTGCAAAAAAGAAATAGTGCTAACTTCAGCCTGTACCTTGTCAGCATGTTTGACATTGTAGGTAAGCAGTTTGTGCTAATAATTTGATTTGGAGAAATTGCGCTTCGCTGCCTCGCGGATCAGCCATCTGAATATTCTGCTTAGCTGCTATATTAGATTTTTTTTCTCTCAAGCAATAATCATGGGTCTTGATGCTCAGCTGAATGCTCATGAGGGGCTAGGAGGTAGGGCTGAGTGCTGAGCAGAGATCTGTTGTCAAACCGTGTACCAGGCAAGGGTCTAAAATTCAGGCCAAGCCAAATGAAACCTCTGTTTCTAAAATTCCATTGAAGTATTGGTGCCTGGAATCCATTGCCAAGCTGTGTGGCAAGGGTTTAAGTGAGCAGGCCAAAGACTGTTCCTAGGCGCAAGAGGAAGAGCAGGCGTGAGCCCCCTGGAACTTGGCCACTTGTGTTCAGCACTGACAACCTCCGGGTCACGCTGGCTCCAGTTGCTAAGGACCTGTTTCAATACTCAAATAGGCTGGTGGGTGTTTTTCTTTCTCCCTACTTTGGAGTAGAACCAAGCCTTGTGAAAAGCATTCCCCCCTCCCTCTGAGTTTATGCTAGAAGCATGAAAATAATCCACACGCAATAAGGAAATGCAATTGCTTGAGAAGTTGCCCATGAAACGGAGTCTTTGTGGTATTGAAACCTGATGGTGTTAGCATGGAGAGTCCAGAAAGTGTCACTGGACTTTTCCTTAGGTGTTTGGCATCCACTACAAGCTGATAAGAACTTTAACCAGTACGGGCATTGCACGTTCCTCTGTGCTTGGGAGAATGTCTGGCGTGTCTTTAACAGACATCGTGCTGTCTGGGGTAGCATTACTGAGCGTAGCAGGCAAGTGAGCCTCGTGTGCAGTAGTCCTTGATTTACCCAAATCGTACTCAGATTTTCCTGGGCTGCTGGTGAGAGTGTTTTCTTTTCCCTGTGTGCCTCTTCAGATGGGCACACAAAGCAGGAGGTTAATCCTCGCTGCGTCGAAGAACCAGCGTATGTCAGTTTACTGCAAATGTCTGGGGTCTGTGGACAGCTCAAAGAGAAAGCAAAGTCTTCCATAAGCTGTGTAGGTATTGCCAAAACAAATTTCATCAGAGTCCTCTAGTTCTGCATTGAACTGTTCCAGATAGCAACTACAGCAATCTTTTCTCTTTTTCCTTTTTTTTTTTTTTTTTTTTTTTTTTTTTTTTATTAAATGTCTCCTCTAGACAACTCAGTCCAAGAGTTAAATTGTTTTCATATCCAGAGAAAATTGCTTGATGTCTGGTGATTAGCATAGCTCAAAGCTGGAGCTGTTCTATAGATATTTAGCATTTGGAGCAGCACGCGGAACCAGTTGGGGATGAGAACACAATGTACTTCCAAAAAAGATATCTTTCTATTAAGCAGGGAATGTCTTTGTCAAATCCCCAGTGTTCGTTCTTTCTTGCTTATTAAAATTACAGAAATGTCTTTAGCCTCTTAATGTCTCAATATTAAAATGTTCATATCAGTGAAATTTCTGACTCAAATGTCAGTTATTTGTGTTCTGATGAGCAATTCTTGGTTGACTAAAAGGCATCTGTAGGCTGCTATAATTTGTTTTAAAGTTCCTTGCTTGATAGGACCAGGTGATTCATATTTTCCTTGTTAGGGTCACTCTTCATCATCTTTGCTGTTACATTATATAACTGTAATCCTGCTAATGCACTTATGTAACAGGAATTGCATTTTGCAGAGGAACAGATACTTGTGTGATGTGTAACTGTAGTAATAGCCACTTCCAGTTCCAATTGGTTATTTGAACGGTAATATAGAATCCTTCTTTGTGGCTTTACCTTGGTGAACCCGAGGTGGATTATGAGGCTGATGGTGAAGGTGATGGTGACAATGTTCAGGTTTATTGGGTGGAAATAATCTGACAGCTGGAAAAGTGGATCCATGTGATGGCACTCTGGGTTGTTACAGTGGCCTTCTTGAAAGATGCCCTGAAGCAGAAGGGCTCAGGGAACTCTTATGAAGACATTGTTTCTTCTGGAAACATCTTCAGCCTTTGAAAAAGCCAACAGCCTGCACTTCAGGCTGTCAGGCTTTCCTCTGGCAGGTGTGTAGTGTCCGATTCCATTGCTGCGATCCAATGGGCAGCATCTAGGAAAGAAGCAGATGAATTGGAAAGCGCTCCACATCACCCCAAATAAGGTGTAACTTACTCATCTCATGGGATTCGTAGTGTTTGGTGGCTCATAGCTCATACATCTACTCCAGAAACACATTCATATTGAGGTTAACAGGGGAACTTACCCGTGCGAGGAAAGTATGCTCTGGAATATTTCTGAATGCGAAGTCTTTGGTCTCTGTTGGCAATTTGCTGTGTGTTTGTCCCTTCATCGCCGCAGCTCGTAACAAACAGGTTGGACAAACCTCTGCCAGGAGTTCTTTGGGTATTGCTGATCCTGCTTAGATGACCTCTCGAGGTCTGTTTCATCCCTGTGCTCTCTGATACTGGGTTTACTCTTACAAGCTTCTGAAAAGACTGAAGATTAATGGTTAGCAATGAAATTGCTACTTCCACAGAGCATTAAAGCAGCTGTGGTACAATGGGATTGAAATTTGCCAGCAACTTAGTGTATATTGAATTTAGAGAGAGCAAATTGCTTCTTGTAAACTTTACTGCTGTGTAATTGTCGAATGTTTTGTTAAGAATGTCCCCTGAGAAGGCAGAGGGTGTTGGTTTTTTTTCTTGGTTTTATTTTTTTTCTTTTTCTGGGAGCTAAACTGAAACTTCCAGATAAATTACACAATACTAGTTATATAAGGCAACAAATAGATCTGTTATTTGTGGATTTCATTTAAAGAGCAGGAGCCTTCTGGAAGCTATTGTTGCCTGCAGTTGGAGCCACAGAAAGGCAATGCAGAAATGCCCCATCATAAGGAGCTGCTGGGTGGAGCGAGCCAGGGGGCAAGGAATCGGAAGGCAATAGGACCACGGGGCAGAGCAGAGGCAGAACTCTCTTCAGAGGTGGATGCCCAAAGGTTCCCCCCTCCGAGAGCCTTGCTCTGTGTTGCTATTACTGCTGTGTTACGTGACTTCTCTGCTCTTATCTGTGGTTCCCCCCCGCCCCCCTGTTGTTTAATCAGAGGTTTTCAGGTAAGGGCACATTACTACATCCATGAAAAATGTTTTTGCTGCCATGTGATTTGGTAATCAGTCATTACCTTGCTATCAGATAAAGCCTATCTGATTTGAGCGTTTTATTCACTGCTGAATAAACATTTCTGATAATTTTATTTTTTAAATGGGAATAACTGAAAGAGTAAAGCTCAGTTATTGCCCTTTGGAGGTGGGCCAGGCGCCATCTTATTTCCTTCCAGCTCTCTGGCAGGATGCAGGTTGAGTTTGTTCCCCCTTTGTAAAATCTTAGGGCTATTCCAAGGTGCTGCTGTCAGTTTGGGTTGGCGGGGGCAGGGTTGTCTCAGATGTCTAATGCCTTTGAACCAGGACTCATTAGGGAAAAGAAGAGGGAGGGGGGAGTGTATAGCAGTGCTCTGTCCATAAACTGGGAGCTCTATTCTTCCCCAGATGCACCAACTGCCACCTGACTCCAGGCTGGTTTCCAGGGCTCTTCCCTCCAGTAAGTAGCAGCAGACTCCTTGCTGAGTGCTACAAAGGTAGTACTGATGTCTAGCCCAACAGAAGCCAAGAAAAGCAGCCCTAGTGGCCCTAAATCCTGCAAGACACATCATCTAGGCAGGCGAGCTGGCAGGCTGGTGGAGATCCAGTTGCAGAATTGGACTGGTGTTGATTTCCACCTGAGAATCATAGACTCAATCTTGAAGGTCTCTTCCAACCAAAACGATTCTATCTGTTCCTCCAGCACTGCCAGGGCACCTCTTACCCATGTCCCTCAGCTCCACAGCTTGGAAACCCCTCCAGGGATCACCGGGACTCCACCCCTGCCCTGGGCAGCTTGGAACCAGCCCTGGAGGGGAAGAAATTGTTCCTCAGCTCCAACCTAAACCTCCCCTGGGGCAACTTGAGGCCATTTCTTGTCCTATCAAGAAGTAGGGACGTTAGCTGTGCAGACAGGAGCTCAACAAGCAAGAGTTGATGGGAAGAGAGATTTAAGCAGGATTTACAGGCTGCTGCTGTGAATGGCCCCATCTTCTCTCCTCCTCCTCACCTACAGCACCTTGAGGTGTCAAGGATGTGACGATCGTTCTGCTCTCCCCGGGGTGAGGAGGAGGGAACTGGCGTGTGCAAACTGAGGCCACCGAAGCAAATTGTGAGAAGCGTGGTTAGGTGTGAGGGAATTTTTTTTTTTTTTAATTATATTTTTTTTAAATTAGGAAAAAAAAACCCCAAACCTGCAAGCAACAGTGTCAAGTTTTATTTCTGATGGGGGAAAAAAAAAAGCCCTTTTTTCTGTTGAAGGAAGGATTTTTGGATTTTGATACTCCTTCTTTCCTCCTTTCTGAGACATGCTTAAAAAGATTCCCCTCTTTCTCTTATTAACCATGGCAAAAGAATGACTTGTGAAACTTTCCAACATAGTTTTCAGTCAAGGAAGGAAAAAAAAAAAAGGACATTTTTCTGTAATAATTCCCTTTTCTCAAGTTTTCTCTTTTATCTGTGGTTTCTGTAGCTTTTTAAACATGGAAAAGCTTTTAAGGGCTAGGGGGAGATGCCACTTTTTTTTGTTAAGGTTTGACAGAAAGCCTTCAGCAATCTTTGGCTGGAATGACAAATATTGTCACATAGCCAACGTTTCCTTTTTCTTCATCCACTGCAGTTCTAGCTGTGGTCAGCTTTGTTCTCTCAGCAGCGTTGCGTTCCCAGAGGTGGGCAGATCTTGTGTTCAGGACAGGACTGCTCCTTTAACCTGGTTCTCCTGGGACATGGGCTACCACAGATCTGTAAAGGAAACAAGTTCCCAAATGTTTCAAGTGAAATCAGGATGTTTGAAAGCTGCGGTGTTAACGGGACACAGGGCGCATCCTGCGCTGCCTCCCGCAGCCCCTCCCTGCAGGGCTGCCCCGCTCTTCCCACCCAAACCCCTTCTGTCAGTCGGCCACGACCATCTGCAGCTTTCACCCCTGCCCCAAATCCTCTGGGCTCGCTTTCTGCTCAAACCCTGTGTGACACCTGCAGTCTCATGTCCCCCTCTTAAACAGTCGAGCTGCTTTTCCTTTTTCTGGCATTTTAGTGCTGCCGTGATGCAACAAAGCGCTAATTTCTGGGGCTCCCCAGGTAGAAGTTATGTGGGAACATGTCTAACGAATCCATTACACAGGGCTGGAGACAGGAGGGAAGTGTTGACAAAGGGCAGGGCCTCACTGCAGTGTTTGTGTTAGCTCGCTGCCGCTGGTAAAGCGCGGTTTGCCGTTTCCATAAACCAGGTCTGGATCCCAGTTAGCGATTGCGATGGGGTTGGCTGGCGCAGCGGAGAATTGTCTGGGGAGAGAGGGGCTGGGCTGGGCTTTGTTACACAGGATGGTGGTTATATTTGGGTGGATAAACGAGCCCTAGGGAAAGACAAGAGTGCCTGTATTCTTTTCTTCCTTTTTTCGGTGTGTGTTTTGTGTGTGGTGTTGTTTTTTGTTTGGGTTTTTTATGTTTTCCATAAATTGCTAGGGCATTTTTTTAGCATGTTGACTATTCCCATTATGCCCGATGGCTGAGTGGAGCTACTGAGGAGAGAAGCACCCTCCAAAGCACTTCTCTTCAAAACGAGCAGCAGTGACTTTGCAGATTTCCCCGTGGAGGCTCTTTGTGATGTATGGAATTTCACAAATCTGGAGTACTGTAAAATATACTGACTACACTGAACATTCATGCTGCAGGGGGTTGAAGCATCTTGTCTTCTCGGTGAACCTCAAGGTTTCGTGTGCCGTGGTTTCCTGGTCTGCTGAAGGGGACAATGTTATTTGCCAGCTTCTGCAAAGTGATTGGCAGTGGCTGTGAGCCCACGAAACACACTGAAGCTGATGCCAATAGTTACAAACCCAGACCCTGAACTCAAAATATTTTTAAGGCTGTATAGAAAGACGTGGTGAAATCAAAACACTCCAGAAAATGGCTTGTTTCTCTTTTCTGAGGGATTGCCCAGTAAATCTTTTCCTGAATGGCTGCTCTTGGGTAAAAAGATTTCCAGTGTGTTTGTCTAACTCGGGCAGGCAGGGAGGATGGTGATCTTTATTTTACAAATGGTTCTTTGCAAGGTGATAGATGATCTACTGAGGGACAAATCAGATAGGAATCTGAAGTCACATGGCAGCTTTTCCTTGGAGTCATGAGGTCTCCTTTTGTTAAAATTTGGATACTTGTGTACTTCACCAGCTTGGGTCAAATGGGTGTATCTGATCTCTGGCACTGAAAAAGCATCTGTTCTGTGGTGTCCAAGGGGCAACAAAGCTGCTATTTGGGCGAGAGAGTGCTCGTGGACAGGTGCTTTCCTGTGCCCTCCATCATCTCTCAACTCCAGGGCTCTTGAAGTTTACACAAAAGTTGCAAACACAGATTCCTGTGAAGCTGGTAAGGTATAATAGAGCATTCTGGCTTTCTGTTAAAACAAGTGGAGTTTTTTTTTTGTTTTTTTTTCTTTCTCCAACCCCCCCCATCCCCTTTTTTGTTGTTGCAGTTTAACCTGCTCAAAGCCAGCAGTGTGTGTGGTGTTGGGTCACCCGAAGATACAATCATCTGCAAAACATCTCCTTAAATAAACAGCCCCTTCCTACAAAAGGCAGGTGTGTCAGGGTCAAAAGGGTCAGCTCTTGGTTAGATTCCCCCCACACCCTGCAGCTGGAAACTTCCTGTGTAAGATATGCCTGCGTATATGTAGCCTACCTTATTTTATATATATATATATATAGAGAGAGAGAGAGAGAGAGAGGACAGCGCATGTGCTAAAAGCTATAGGCAACCCCTGGTAGACACAAACCAAACCCAGTACCTACCCAGACAGCCCTGCAAGAATGCAAAGTCTGTTCTGTGTTAAGTGGATGGAGTAAAAGAGGTCACAGCTTATTGTTTGCTCTTGTCTTGCTTGCTCAGTTTTGCCAGCAGAGAGCTGTGGAGAGGATTTGGAAGGTGAAGGAACTGCTAGAAAAGGTCCCTAAAAGCACATGAATTGGGGGTGAGCCCCTTGGTGTGTTTTAGCAAAGCAGCGTTGGCTTGTGGCATATGCTCCTCTACATACCCTTTCAGGAGCTTGCATCTGGCTGTATCAGGCTCCTCCAAAACACTTTGTTTCCCAGCAGCGTGTGTCAGTGTGCCAGGAGAGCACGCTGGCACGGGGACCACACGCACATTGAGCTCTCAGGGCTACAGTGAGAGCCGCTGCCCTCGTCTCTGCCCAAGCAGAGAGACCCTGGCATCCATCTGCGTGTGCCACGGCAAACACCAGGGAGTGTTTCTTCCCATATGAGTTGCTTGCCAGAGCCAAAGCATCTTGCTGGGGAGCTGGGCACGTGAGCAAAGCCCCCCGCGCATGTGCGGCAGCACGAGCTTGCCGAGAAATCTCGAGGGGAGCGGAGGGTGGATTGCCAAGGTCTGTGTAACATCTGTAGCTTATGTGATGTTACTTGGACGGCAGTCGGGTAGAAAGGTAGGAAAGCAGGAGTGGAAAATCACTGAGCTCTTTGCTGTTCTGAGAGGAGCACGAAATGAGCTTGTAAACATCTGTGTAACTGTTCTACTTAACACGAAGGGCTACAATGAGCAGTTACAGTGGAGAATTTAATCAAATGCGGTAAAGCTGGCCAGCTGAGCAGAGTTTAGCTTGCTACTGAGGTCTGTCAGTTGACCAGGAGATATCGGAGAGATACGAGCTCCTTTCCTCCATGGGTGCTGAGCAGAGCTGCAGCCACTCTTGTGCTGCCAGTTTGTGCCTCTTGATAGTGCAGCATCGCTCTGGTGTCTGTGGCACGAGGGGGCTGCTGGGGTGACAAGACTCATGTACAGGAGGCTTTGGTCCAGCCAGCACATGGCTCAGATCTCGGCTCACGGAGTCAGTCACCTATAACCCTTTACCTTTTCCATGACATGCGTAGACAACTGCAAGGACTTGCCAAATGCAATTTATTTAGGAAGGAAAGCTTTAAGCAGTGTACAGGAAAGCACCACTGCCCCACATCAGAGAAACATAAACAGAGAATAAGCCTCAAGATTTTTTTGGTATGGGAAGCCTGGAGATACGAAACATCACTTAGTGACAACTACGAGTTGTTCCTGTGTAAGTGGGTTATTATAAGGCTGAAATGAGACTCCTGAGGCATGAAAATAACACCAAAAGCAGTCTTGGAAAAGGTGGGAGTGGGGCTGTACGCTCGCATCGCTTTCACAAAAATACATCTTCAAGGAAGAGAATATACTAAAACTCGCTGAGCCTTTGGGCTTCAGGAGAAATTGTACAGATGGAGACAAGACAAAATTGACTCTCCTACTTGACCCAAGCAGGATATCGCTATCTGGAATCTTGTTAGAGCAGCATGTTTTTCACAGCTGACAGTATTTGCAGTGTACTTTACATTTAGAGGTGTTCCAGTTGCTGCCTGGATGCTCATCACTGTATTTCTGCTTGAATTGACTTGTGGTGTGGACTATAATGGGATCTCACCTGTTTGTCCCTGCAGAGACTTTTGCCTGTGGGTTCTAAAGACACTTGAAAAATTTCTTTGAATCCATCTTTCTAGAGCTTGGACTTTTAATTGCTGTGCTTTGAGTGGATTTACTGGAGGGGGGAGAGCTCCATGTTTTTAAAAGCGAAGGTATCCTCAACCTGCTTAAATTAAAAGGTGCAAGATGTGGCAACTCAGGAGCAATTAATTTCAATAATAATAATAATATTAGCTAGTTATTTCAGAGGCAAGTCTGGGTGGCAGTGTGCATGTCAGGTTGAGCAGCTGTTCTTCACCACATGAGATCTGATGCAGGCACTCAACTGATCTTGCTGGAGGTTGGCTGACTTGTGTGGACAGAAGAGCTGGTCTGTGGCATCTCCTGTGGCTTCTCCTTTGAAACCTCAGCCATACTTCTCCTCAGCTGTGCTGGTTGTACTTGCCTTTCCCTCTCATGTGCTTGCCAGGGTCTCTGCTTTCCCATCTGAACAAGACAGAGTGCTCTCATTGCAGGACAACGCTGTGTTCGTGTACCTTACAGATCCAGATTTTGACTTCCACCAGTAGGGCATCCACATGGGCATATTAAAGATGAGATTTTTTTGACTGTAAAGGTGAGATGTGTTTGAGTGAGCAACTCAGCTTAGTGTTCAGATTTGTTTAAGTGGAGGCTTTTTTTCCCTCTTCTTGTCCTACTGCTCTCACACCTGTAAGCAAAAGGGATTTTTGCCTTCAGTAGCTGTGGTGGAGAATCTGACTCTTGTTCTCAACAGGGAAAGGAGGGGGTTGTTTATCACTTCACCTCATCTACAGAGTCTGGCCTGTGAATGTTGTTGCTTATGAGTCTGAGTGTGAGAATATATTTCACAGCTCGTATGAGAGTTCGCTCCTTTGCCTGTTGAGTTCTTGTGGCTGTTGGTGATGCAATTGTGTTGGGAAGGTGCAGCTCCAGGCACAGCAACTTTTCTTTGAACTCCTCTTGCTACAGCTATTAAAAATAGGTCAGGGTAGATAAAAGTAGGTCTAGTTTTCAAGAGTATATTAAGTTAATCCTTCTTGCACTGTAGACTGATGCATGGTCAAGACAGCAGTGATAAAGCCTGTCTCATGAACACTAACAACTTTACTCCATCAAAACTAATCAGATGTACAAAATAGTTCCATATACCAGCTGAGAATCTGATGTTTCCCATAGTTACTTTTTTTTCCCCTCTCTTTCCCCTACCTACCCCCTTAAAAAAAAAAAAGAAAACAAACCAAACCCAACCCCCCAAAAAAAAACAAAACAAAAAAAACCCCAAAAACAAAACAAAAACACCCAAAACCAACCCAAACTAAACCCCAACATTCTGGCTGCCAGCTTCTGGCTTTGTTTAATTAATTACTTCACACAATGATAAATTAAAAAAAAAATCCCACAATAACAAATCAAGTCGAGCAGGTAAGCAGAGATTTCAGAGATATAAGGGAGGATTGTTACAAGCTAAGCCAACACAAGAAAATGATAAATGCTGGATGACAGAGAAATCAACTGTTTGGAGCTGTGGTCTGAATGATATTGAGGATATTGATCAACCCAAATATGTCTGGATAACTTCTCTGAGACTTGCACGCAAGGAAGAAGTGGCTAGTTCTTTGTTGTGTTGTACTCTCTCCCTATGCTAAGTCAGTGTTACATAAATGAGCTCAGATCAGTTGATTTCATTTGTACTTGTGGAATTTTTCTGTATGCTTTACATTGCCTCTAGCTTCAGGGAACCACATGCCCAATTTTTCAGAAGCATCTAAGAAATGCAAGAGGCTTGCAATCCCCCAAGCGTGGGATCTAGATATGCACATTATGATATGTGAGAAAACTATGCATTCTTTTCCAATTTCAGGGGAAGTTGTAATAAAAAGTAGGAGTTTCCAGGGAATGGGATTTGCCCAGTGCGCTCTTTTTTCCTGGGGCTGCTGTGGGGCTACTCTATTGTGCCTGGTGGGGTTACCTCGGAGTGATGTGAGCACTGATGACAGCCCGGTTTGGGGCCGCATCGATCAATCGTTGATGCATTCATAAATTGCTTTCAGAGTTAATGTTACATTCAGATGCACTCAGGGAACTTATGAGGCAGCTCTCTGCTTGACAGTGTGCCTTCAACTGGTAACAAAAATTAAGGTATTTACTTAATTTTTAGATTAATTTACAGCAACTGTTATCCAAAAAAACCAACCAAACAAAAAGCCAAAAAAACAGCAAAACAAAACCCATCAAGCCAGACCCAGTACCCCTTTGCTCTGTACAACTGAAGAACTTGTGTGTTTTCAGCAAGGATGTGTTTTGCTAGAAGCATAATCCAAAGGTGCTTTCCAGAAATGTCAGCGACTGTTTGACGCGCTGCTTTATTTTGTTGTGGCCATTAGTGTTGCTATGCTATTCAAGAAGCTCCCAAGGGGTGACCTGGACCTGTGTGTGAGGACGGCCAGTTCAGGCATCATTTTGGTAGGTCTGGCAGAATTAAATTGGCTGGCCCAAGGTAAAAGAGCTAATGCCTGTCTGCTCCTGCCACTGAGCTGGGGAAGTGCCCTGCAGAAAACCTGGGCTGGCTGACGCTCCTGTTTCTGTATGATGAGAAATTTGAGGAAAGCAAGAGCTGCTCTGGGAAGGCTGCACTTTGCCCCCATCACCCATGTGTGATGGGAGTTTGGACCCCTCACCCTGCCTGCTGGGCTTCTCCAGGTGCTGGCATAGGCAGCAGCTGCCCGTCTGCTGCCTTAAGCATCTCCCTCTATTACGTGGGCTGGGTCAAAACACCCACTAACCCTCACCACACCACGGATGTCTTGGAAAGCCTTGGAGAAGTTGGGTTGCTTAGTACAGCTGAATCCCAGCCCAGAAGCTTTGATGTCCTCATGTCTTCTCTCTGTCCTCACAGGGGGAGAGAAGAGGAGGCTTGTGTAATGGCCCTGCTGCAGAAGGAGCTAACCACAGGGATTTTAGGTTTTTGGCTTTGTTTATTTGTTTTTCCCCAAAACCCCTAGGTTGCCCCACGTCCTGGTTTGAGCTAGACCAGAACTAATCCTGGTCAGTGATTTTTACTGTTCAGCTCAGTCTCTTCTAAGTCACTGCACTGTCTGAAGTTAAGGGAGATTTTCAGACAGTCTCTGCTCCCAACAGTGACAATGCTCAATGTTTAGTTACCAGCAAGGGCAGGGTGGGTAGAAAGGTTTTTGCTTATCCTGGCTCCTGTGGAGACCAAGGTCACTGCTTAGTCTTGTGCCCCACATTGGGGTGCAGTAAGTAAGAGGTAGCACCTGCAGGGAGGAATAGCTGGGACAGGTGACCCTATGCTGACCATCAAGGGATTCCATCTCATGTGCATCATATTCAGTATAAAGCTGAGGGGTCATGAGGGTCAAGCCTCTTCTTCAATGGCTGGTATCAGAGAAGGATTCTGTCCATTTTGTCTTCAATCCCAATCCATGTGTTCCTGAATTCAGTTCCAGAATTCAACTCCTGGCTGCTGCTGAGTCCAGTCTGGGACTTCTCCAGTGCCTGCCCCGCAGCATCAGTGGTGACAGTGAGATAATTGACATCAAGATGTTGGGCTCAATGTTGGTTTTGCATATATTTAATTTTATTTATTTTTTAAAAAAATTATCTTTATTAGAGTTGTTTCAGTTTCTTTTCCAGCCCATCAATCTCTCTCCCTTATTCCCTTTCTCTTCCCCTTGGGAAAGGAGAAGGGTTAACAGAGAGCATCTGTCATTCCTCTAGTAGGTGTCCCAGCCCTAACCCTTGACACCCCAGATCACAGTTGCCCCTTGAATATCTGAGGAAGAGGGGAAGAAAGTGGAGAGCCGGGTTTCCTGCCAGTAATTATTGGACATAGGCTCAGCAGAGGAGAACTTGAGGGAGGGGAAGGCAGCGCAGAGAATGATCTCACTGCAGCACAGATGAAAGGCAGAAGCCAGAACCTTGTCTGGAGCCAGCTGGCCCCTCAGCTGGCCTGCTGTAGGGCTCTCTCCAGCTGAAATGCAGCCTGCTGGGCTTCTCCCAGTCTGAGACAAAGCAAGTGGCTGAACTCTGGATGGCACAGAAAGGGCCTCGTTCCCACTGTGGGTTAAAGGCTCCTGCCTGAATGAGTCCAGGAACAGTAAAAGTGTAACTGCTGGTCTTGGAGGTTTGGTTCTCTGGGAGGCTGCCTTCCAGGGAGTCTTCAGCAAACAATGAAACAATGAAATGGGCCTAATGTGCTCAGCTGAGCAACTCTTCCCCCAGAATGGGTGGGTCTTTTACTGCTTTGCAGCCTGCAGAATTTGACCTGGCATGTGGTTTTAGACTCCTCTTTTCTCTGTCTCAGTTTGAAGGATGAGATGGAAAGAAAAAGAAAACAAACACAAATTATGCAGTGAATTCTGAGCTGCATTCTGCTTCCTTGTGTTTTTTGATGTTTCTAGTGGCTTGCAAAGGAACAAGGAAACTTTCCTAGTGTAAGGAGTTCTTGCCCAGCATAGCATCAGCCTGCCCAACTCCCCTTCTGTTTCTGCAGCCTCTCGTGTGTAGGATAGGGAAGAAGTAGGTGCAACTGGTGTATGGTGTGCTGGGTATCAACAGAGCCTGGCTGCCAGGCGGGTCTTTCGGAGCCATTCCCACCCATCAGCAGCTCTGTGAGGGATGATCTTGGCACATAGGGAGAACATGACTTCCTATTTTGGAATTGGGATTGGATCTTTATAGCGCACAGTCATTACAATTTGTTGAGCACGAGAAAGAAACAGCAGGCTAAGAGAACAGAATGGGGGGAAATAAAATTTACGTGGTCAAGATGTCACAGAGTTTTGCACAGAAACACTTTTCTTTGCACTGGAAATATGGGTGAAGGGGCTTTATTTTGCCCTTATGGCCACAAGAATCAAAGTCCCCCATTACCCCAAGCTATCTAGACAATAGGAAGCAGATAATGGGACGTTTCTGTCACCACTAAGGAGGGCTCCCATTAAATTGCTTGTAGGTCTTTGAAAAGGTCAGTCAAAGCTTAAGCAACCCCCTGTTGTTTGACAACATCAGAGCTCAAACACCACGATCCTGGAGAACTCTTCTCTTTGAAAAAGGGGGATGTTTAATTACCTTTTGAAAGCTGGCAGCAGGACAGGATGAGAGGATGTTTTCTTTCTTTTGTGTCTGTTGAACGAGTTACTATTTCGGTACATGAGAGCAAGGACCCACCGCACTGGAGGAGACGGTCCCTTCCTCTGACCTGCTGCTGGGAGCAAAGCAAAGGCAGGAGGATATTAGCGAAGGTGAGCCTGGCGCAGGAAGGAAGCCTTGACACAAGAATGTTTGTGGAAGGAGAGGCAGAGGCTCCCGATGCCTTTCTTAACGCTGCATCGGTGTGTCGATTCCGTTCGCCTTTAAATATACGCTTATTTATTGGCCTTGCTTTGCAGGAAGCCATAGGTGCAGTTGCAGGAAATCGACTGCTGTCACTTTAATGAAATTTGCTTTCATCATCAAAGGAACTGGCAAACTGGTTGCAGGAGTTTTAATTTTTAAAATTGCAATGCATCTGCTCCCTCCCAGGGGCACTCTTTCACCAAGCTTTTTTTTATCCTCTTCAACTCTATCTTTTTTCTTCTTTTTTTATTCCCAGGGGTTTGGATTCATGGCATCTAAACAAGCTAAACAGAAACTGTGCCTCAGGGAGAAACATCCTCTGAAGTAATTGTGAATAATCTTGGGTGGCTTGCCTTGTGCATTATACACTTGGTGGGAACGGAGAGCTTAGACGTGGTACCTACCACTGTAAAGAGAATGTAAACGTATGTGTCACCTCTGCTTGTGGTAAACATAAAAGAGATGTATACGAGGAAAACATCGTTTGGTTTGGGCATCTCCAGCCAAAGCTGGCCAAGAGGTGCAGTATCCCCCATCCTAATTTCATGTATAGCACCTGTAGTAAGAACAAGTCCTTACTGTGCTAGCTTTTCCTTCCATCAGCAGGGATTTGTTGTTGCTTTGGAAGGGTTTAGTAGAGCAGCTGTAGCCTCAAATGGACACAGTGGTCTTAGGAAATGAAAGCCTGGTGAGGACCAAAAGTTGATGCTATAGATGTAAGAGGTGCTTACACCTGGTGTGATGCATGAGACACTGGAGTGGAAGAATCAGATCTTGGTTTGATGTAACCGTGGGTTTGTCTATGGTTTATCTATCCACCTAAAGGAGGAAGTGGGGGGGATGTTCAGTGATGGTGTCTGCCTTCCTGAGTAGCTGTCCCCTGTGATGGAGCCCTGCTTCCAGGAGATGGCTGATGGGAAGCAGTGAATTCATCCCTCATTTTGCTCTGCTTGCACACACAGCTTTTGCTCTACCTGTTCAACTGTCTTTATCTGAACCCACGAGCTGTTGCCCTTTTACCCTTCCGATTCTCCCTCCCTGTTCCCCTGTGGCTGTGTGGGGCTGAGCTGCATACTGGGCTTAAACCACAACAAGCTAGTAGACCACAGTGTGGCCTTTGCTCACCTTTTGAAGATCTATTTACACAGGTAGCCCAGAGCTCCCGTGCCTTCAGCCGCCATTGTCTCATGTGCTAATGGTGAACTTTGCTGTGGCCAGGCAAAGCCAGTGATTAAGAGTTTAAGCAATATTAAGAAAGGTCAGCCACGCATCAGTTCATCATCCTTCACACTGTGCACAAGCAATGACCAGTCTCACAGGCCCCAGGCGTGATAGATCTTGGCAGGCTGGACATAGCCACAGCTCAGCTTGCTTGGTTGGACTGTACCGGCAGCCTGGAAACCCCTGCCCAAAGAGCTGCTGTGAGTGTTCTGACTGAAAACCATTCTGCTGATGGTCGTTTTGACTGCTGTGAAGGATGCAAAGGTTGGGCAGGGGTCTCTACAGCTCCCTGAAAGGAGGTTGTAGAGAAGTGGATTGGTCTCTTCAGCCAAGGAACAAGGAATAGGACAAGAGGAACCAGCCTCAAATTGACCTAGAGGAGGTTTAGGTTGGGGCTAAGAAACATTTTCTTCCCTGCAAGGGTTGTCTGGGCTGCCCAGGGCAGGGGTGGAATCCCCATGATCCCTGGAGGGGTTTCAAAGCCATGGTGATATGGTTTAGTGGTGTCCTGGCAGTGCTGGGGGAACAGTTGGACTCGATGATTTCAAGGTCTCTTCCAAGCAAAATAATTCTAAGATTCTATATCCCTGAACTGGAAATGTGACATTTGCAATGCCTGGGTGATTAGTTTTGATGCCACATGTTAGGCAGAACAGTATTGGCTCAGGCAGGTAAGCAGTGCTAATTACATGCTGAGAGGATGCTGCAATGCTAATAGGTGGAAACAGGCGTGGGGGAGATCTCAAATCTGGTGCTGCTGGTCAGTGCTCCTGCAGATCTAGCCTTTCTGGTACCGTGCAACTTTGGCTTCATGCACCTCTGACAGTGCAGTTTTCTTCACAGCTGCTGCAAATATCACTGAAAACAAAGAAATCTCAGCATCTAACTATATATTGGATCCCAGGTGCTACGTGTCACATCAAGAGGTGACGTAGTTATGTAAGAGGAGTTGTCCTGTAGTGTTTAAAACATTGTGTGATGCCTATTCTGGGTGTTACGGACCAGTCTTCTATAAATCCTCACCCATCTTCCTCAGCAACTGAAGCCTGGCTTAACAGGAAGGTTTGCATCCCAATTGCCCTGTGAACAAGGATAGACCCTTTGCCCCATTCTTGATGGGAGTTCTTGCGTTATAATTAGCTTCTGGCAAAATGAACATGTCAGTGAAGTATCTTCTGCGTTGCCACGCAGACTAATGATTTTGTGATGACCCCATTTGACAACTAATTGGCTTCTTACCAAAAGTGAAAACAATAGACACCTATTTTCAGCTGGGAAAGCCACACTCGGTGTGTTCCCTGGCCAAGATAAAGCACTGAAGCAGCACAACACACAGTGCTCCGAGCTCCATCTGTGGCTTTTCTTTTCTAACAGCTCAGCTGATCACCTCACCTGTTTTTCTCCCATATTTTCTCTCTTCTCAGGCATGGCCTGTTCTGTGTTTTCCTATAGTCTAGATTTTAGTTCCGCAGTAGCTGAGTACCTGTGTGCGTGAGGCCAGACACGGAGCTGTGCGTGTTACTGAAGGAGACATGTGCTCACCCACTTGGTGAGCAGCTGGGAACTCCTGACACGATGAGAAAATGTTGCTAGCTAGACTGAAAACTAAACCTTAGAAAAATGTTTGACATGACTCTAGCTATTATTTGTTCCTTGGTGCATACAACAGTTGCTATGTTTAATATGTGGAAACTGCTGAGAATAAATCAGATTGCTGGGAAGATTACCCACACTCGAAATGTGGACTGCTCTAATTGACAGAGGAGCTGTAACTTATCCTCACATATGCCAGCAAGTAGAGGAGAACAGTCATTCTGCACACTCCCATAGATGTATTCCAAATATACTTCTCAGACATGACTAAAGTTGGAGAAGACTTTTCAGGATCTCTATTTGTGGGATGAAAATGTGTAAGTTTATTCCACGTTAGAACATTTTACACTCATCCTTTTTAGCTATTCTTTGTAAATGCAGCAGTTGCTATTAAACTTGGCCTAGGCAGCATGCATAAGTACAGAACTGAAAACCAAAATCAAAGCAGATCCTACTCAAGCCTCTTCTGCACAATCTATATGTTTTTGAATTTGTTTCCTTCCCCAGCAGAACAGTCCTGATATGTGTCCCGTTCCCCCCTCCCCTTTTCCCTCCCCCCCTCAGTTTGCCTTTGCCAACCATAACAGCACACGAAGCAGATACTTTTAAACTGTCAAGCTCACAAGGTCCTGTGAGTGTACGTAGCTGTGAGTCTCTCAGTGCTGCATTAGCATCCTTCTGAGCGAGGTATAGCAGAAGAGAAGGAGCTTTGTAAGGAGAGCTGGCTGGATCCCACCACCCATGGCTCCCTGGCAGGGGTCCCACGCAGTGTCCCTGCCATCCAGTGGCTTCAGATTGTTTATCTTACACTCCTGATGTTTTGTTTAGTCAGTGATGATGCATAAGATACAGCTGGTTTTGACTTCCAGGTAGACAAAGTCTATGGAGCAACCAGAAGGAATCCCAACCATTTGTTGCTGGCAGAGCACTAAATAAACAGTAGCAACACCTACCTGCGTGGGTGGCAATTAATCACATCAATCAACCAGATCAGCTAGCAAAGTGGTTGGGTGTTTTTTTTTTTTTTCCCCCCCCTTCCTTTTCTTTCCTTTTGTTCCCTGTCTCCTCCCAGCTGCCTGTTTCCTGCTGGTTGCTCCTGCTGGCTGTAGAGCTGGTGCTCAGCTAAGCAGTAGGTCAAATGCCATTACACAGCCAGGTTACACAAACCTGCTGCCAGCTCGTCTCTAGTGGCCTGACCAGTTCATGCTCTCAGTGCAGGTTAGCAGGGGACTCAGCCTATCTTTGAGCATGGATTTCTTCTCTTACTGAAGAGACCTGAACCCTCTCAGACACCAGTCTGCCCAGAAGCTGCAGACACAGAATATCAAGCGTCTTTATTCCTTGGTGGGTTGTTATTCTAAAATGCCTGAAACTTTTCTGTGGAGGAGGTAGTTAAATTTTAAAAAACCAAATAATTTCAAGACTAGGACATGCCCCTTTTCCTTCTCACCTTCAGTATTTTGGGTTCTTGCACTTTTGACCTCATAATGGGATCCTAGGGCTGATTTTCTCACAATATCTAGGCTGTGATTTTTTTTTTTTTTTTTA
>JANHGN010012345.1:0-24732 GCA_024605025.1 Megaceryle maxima | reverse complement strand
AGTTCCATCATCAGCCAAGCTATGTAAAATCAACTTTAGCGGTCTAGGGGGGGGGGGGGGGGGGGGGGGGGGGGAGGTTAGTATCTAGGATACAAAGTAGAATTCTACATTCTAGTTAGTTCCTAATTCATTTCTGAGCTTACCTATGCTCAGGGGAGTATTTCAGTCTTAAAACATAATTCACTGAAGACACGGGAGATAAAAGAAGCCAAAAGAACATTTTTGATGGATTATTTCTCAAAGGGAAAATTTGGTTTTGAAGGTCTCTTTTCAAGCCTTCTTTAAACCTTTAGGTCTTATGTATTGTGCTTCTCCATATTATTTTTTTTTTAACCCATTTTACTTTTACTCCTATTTTTACAGGATGTAAAGAAAAGCAATAATTACAAAATGCGCGTGCAGTTACTCACCAGCTTCATCATCCAAACACAAAGTACTTAAATGTAAAATTCAGACAAACCATGAATCTGAACTTATTTAGATAGTTGTTTGGATTCCATCTTCTGTATCTCCAAACCACAAGTACCTATATAACTTCCAAACAAAATAATCTAATCCTTTATTGACATTCACATTTTCAAACCAACCTGTAGTAGTTTTTAGCTTTTCTACTTACATCCCATGTTTCCACTACATATCCACTATAACAATGATTCAAAATGGATCTGGTCTAGAAATAGTTCTTATAGTCCAAAGCAGGAGGGAGATAGGTTTCATACAGATGGATAATAATGCAGTAACAGGCACATCCACCTAGCTAGTTAGGAGACTAACCTGAACCATGTCCCACATCCCTGTGTTTTCAATACTTGTCTCTGAGTCTGGGTTCCCTGGTTCACATTCCTCCATTTTAGTTGGAAATCCAGAAGCCCTTGTTATAACCAGATGCTGGATTTTGGCTCTCAAATCCATGGTAAAAAGCTTGCAATCCCAGTGAACTTTGTTACAAAAAGAAGCACTCTAGAATTGCAGCCTCTGTGCTGTGCAGCCAAGAGCATGCCTTCAGGGTATTCAGTCCCTCGCTTCAGCAAAGGTTGCTGGATTTTAAGGTTTCCCTTTCCTCCAAGGCTCATTTCATATGGAAATTCTTATTTCATGTGGAAACAAACAGCAGCAACAACAAAAAGTAAAAGGAACAGGGAAATAATGGTATTTGAGTAATTTGAAATTTTGTTCCCAAATAATCTTTTCAGAATACAATCCCTTCTCATAAAAAAGAATTTACCATTTTTACAAACTTTAGTTAAAACTGAATAAAATTCAAAAACTTTAAGGCTTAAAATAATTTGTTACACAGACATAAAATCTTCCTGCTCTTCAGTAATCAGTTTCATGGCAAGTTACTGATACACTGGCTTGATTAAGCTAATGATGAAATATAGATAGTTTATTTTTTTTTTTTGCCTGTATACCTAGCTGTAGAAGGAACATGTGACAGCTCTAAATTATTTATTATTTGGAGGGGAAGGGATGGCAATCATCAAGCGCAGTTTGTGCAGATTATCCTCCTCTGCTTTGCGAAGGTCTGATGTGAGGAGTATTTCATTACTTTGTCACTGGCAGATGCTTTTCAAACCTGCCTGTTCAAACTCTCTGCAAGACATTATGCTTGAAACAGTGCATAAGATTTAACAAATTAGCTTCAGGACCACAGCATAAATACACTGAAAGACCTATGTTAGTTTAAGAGTAAAGCAGGCTTTCAAAATAGGAATATTCAGCAGTTATAGCCAACAGTGTTAGTCTCCTCTTGTAAACACATGAATATCAAACAAGGCCAATTTTAATTCCCAACTTTCATGATGAAGAACAGATAATGGAGAATTCTGGACAAATTCTGCTAAGAGGTTGTATGAGTCAATAGTATACTTCCACACATTTGTAAATAAAAATAGCTAACATCTTACTAAGAGAAGAGGAAAAGGACAGGGAAATCACAAGTTACGTCAGGTTTATTTTCAAATTCAGCTAAAAATTACTATACCTGCACCTCCACTTACCTATTAATTACTTAATTATTCTAAATTTCATAATTATATTTGTTGGTTGGGTTTTTTTTTTCCACCACAGAACCACTAAGAGAATACCTTGTTTGCTTGTTTAGAAGACTAGCTTGAAAAGTTTAATTGCCTACAGCACTTAGACCTGGTAGTCTTTCAGGTATGACTTGCATTCTCAGACAACAGTTAAAATTTTCTCAAATATTAGAAGTCTGTATTCATTTAAAAATTATAAACCAAAATATTTCATGTCTGGAATACTGTATAAATAGATTACAGTTATACTGCCAGATCACATGAAGAAGAATCCATAAATAAATCAATCTGATTTTTAAAAAAATTGCTATCTAATTTTTTCCAGTGGAAAAGAACATTTCAACACATATTCACAGTTTAGTTACCAAGAATATTGCCATTTTTAAGAAGCAGCAACAGAGTGATAAAATTCACATATTTTCATAATTACATTTTCTAAATGGAATGACTTTGGGTTGAAAACTGGTTTACTCTTTGAAATTTCAATGAATTCATCCTTAAAAAGACAAGAAATGAAAAATATTCCAAATTACCTAGCACAGCCCAGCATTTTTTTTTGAACAGTTTACAATAAGAGTTAAAATTTTCATGGGAATTTCAGGCTGAAATGATTTAATATCATAAACATACAGAATTAAAACCTTTTTGCAGCCAATCATTTAAAGAGAAATGAAAAATATACTGCAATGTAAAATAAATAGAAGATTAAACAAGCAGATGAAAAGTGACGCACAAAGTACCATTCACCATGTACCACTGAGTACCATTCTCCTGGTGTACAGGGCAGGGACATGACACTGGTAAGAATGGGTTTCATGAGTTTCTCTTCCCATGACCTGCTACAGAATGGGAAGACATATGTTCTGTGTCTTCTGCACCCACCTTTTTTTTTTTTTTTCCCCTGAGTTAATGCCACTTTTTTGATGTAAAATAGTGAGGGATCAGGGAAAGGGGAAAAAAACGAGTCCTTTTACTTCAATCCAGTGCTTTCAGGATATTGTAGCAGGGGTATTTCATGCACACAGCCTCATCGTGGACACTACAGTTTCCATGATGTCCTTACAAAAAAGGGAAATGCGGAGCACAAATATAAAGCCTTGTGGATTTACTTGGTACTGCATAAGAAAAACTACATGTGAATTAAGTTTACAAAAGGAAATGAAGATGAATAATCTCAGCAACATTTTCTAAAAGATACCAGCATATTCAGTTTGGGATGAAAACTTAGATTTTTAAGAGATTTGACTTTTTTAAAGTCATCATGAAAAATTGTAGAAAATCAACCAACAGCACTTCCAGTTTAACATTTCTGACAAACAGCCAGTCTCTTCTGCTCTGCAGAGATTGATCTTGGATAATGTGGACAGAAGTGAACCTTGACCTGAGTCAAATTTTACCTAATATGTACAAAAATTAATACATTCCATTTCATTAATAAGGAAATACAACTAGGTTAAATAATGTAAAAAAATATTAACCAGCAAACACATCCATGTATATACTGCAGAGGTCTGACCAAAAATATAATATTCACTCAGATTTAATTAACACGTACCAATGCTTGTATCTGTCTCTGATTTTTCACAGAAAGCATTGCAGAATATCATTACTGTTCAAAAAAAAAATTAGATGCAAGTTCAGAACACCATTATCTTGAAGAATTTAGCTGATGTAACTATTCTATAAAGTACAGCAAAATGCCATTTTTAAAATAAGTTTAAGAACGAAAGACTCTCATTGCAAATCTAATTATAGATGTTTAAAGGTGAAGCAAAGGGAAGCAGAGATAATACCTGTAATAGAATAAAATATCCTTATTGGTATATTCAACAGTAATTAAAACAAAATTAATTTTCAATAAATTGTTAATTCAAAGAAAAAGCATCTTATAAATTGTGACAGGAAAACTGAACATTCTTTTCTTACATGCTTCATGGTAGCAATTCAACACGTCAGTCTTGATGTGACCCTGAAGCTGCTGGGACAGATCCTTAAAATAAAGCTTGCTGCCACCAAAATGAGCAGTGCAAATACAACCATATCATGTCCAAACCATCTGTCTGCTTTTGCCTTTGATGTGTCAGGAGAAGAGATTTGGGCTGCTCTGTGCTTTACCAACTTCTCCTGAGAAAATTATTGTACTCAAAACTGTCAAGTCTTGATCTTGCCAAGCCATATACAACACCGGAGTGAGGATTTTACACACAGCACCACTCTATATCTAGCTAGTGAAAACACACACTACCGCTCATTTCAAACCCGTCTGAAACAGTATTTTTGGCTTCAGTTGTGAAGTAGCAATAGCAGTAGTGAAGTAGAATTTCCCACCAGACGTTTTATATCCATCTTCTTTCAAAATATTTAAGTTACTCAAGTGTCTGTAAAATGGATTGTCCATGAAAGGTGAAACAGGATATGTAAACATGGTACAGCAAAGGAAACACAAAGATAACATTCTATCCTATAAAATAAAGACACTTTTCCTGTGGCACTATATCCCGTCTATACATTTTTTGCTGACAAATTGGAAAAGTTAAGGAAAGTAGTAGTGTCATGTATAAAGTAAAACTGAGACGTGAGTGGATTCCTGATCATAAGAAGTTCTTTAGGCAAAGTCATGACAAAATTAAAATTTTTAACACACAAGTGTTTTATATTCAGATGTAAAGAATACATATTTTGTGTAGATAATTAACTATTAAATTGGGCATACAGTGATGCTTCATCATTTGATGTCTTGAAAATTATCTTTTCTAGCTCACTTAAAAATGATGGGCTTCAAAAAGGAACCATTTCTCAAATTCTACTGGTTTATGCCAAACAGATTGTCATGCCAGATTATTTTAGAAGGGCTTCTGTCATTTGAGACTATCCAAACCTCTGAGCCCACAAAGCACATACTGAACACAGCTTCAGTGAAATAGTCTCATAATGCCATATGGATTCTAGAAAGCACCTATGGTAGTGCTGCATCTCATACTTGACAACATAAATCCACATTCTGGTGACCTTGGGGTTTCATTTTGTCAAGAACAGTGTTTGGTTTATGGACATGAAATAAGACAAGTAACCCTCCTGAAAGTAAAAGCAGTATAGGTGTCTCCTTTGCCTCCTTGTCACCTCTACTGAATGTAATTACCTTGAGACTTTCCAGATAACCTTAGTAGAGAATAAAAAGAAAAAGACGTCTTAAAAAAACCCCACCACAAAATCTGAAATGATCTATAAATCCCTTGGGCTTTTTGGCTTACAAGTGCTGTGATTTATTAAGAGTTATACACATTTACTTCCAAAAGTTCATATTACAGCACCAAGTAAGATTAGGTCAAGCTGCTTTGAATGAGATTTGGAGTCAAGTGAACCAGCCTTTTGGCCTGCTGAAGATTAAGATATTCAGCATTGTCATTTCCCCAGTGGTGGGTCTGAATTTCAGCATTGAGTAGAAAGACACTGCCTTTTCTGCCTTAACATCTCTTCAATAGCAACAGTCAACTCTACAGATGGGAATTCCAGGTGCTTGGAAAGCTCACTAAAGCAAAGATACCTTTCTGAACAAATACTTTCAGTAGAATGAGAGGGAAAAGAAAACACAACCAACAACAAACTGTCCTAAACAAACAAAAACCAGCCCATAGGCTTTAGCAAGAGCAAAGTATCCAAATCTCACCTGGATGAGTGCACACAAGAGCAGAGGAAAAAAAACCTCCCAACTCCCACACTTAGGGACTGAATAACTAGCAGTATGCATTCATTGAATAAAACTGAAGGACAGCTTGCGCTAACTATTGGGAGAGCTTGTCAAAGAACTTTGTTTTCCCAAGAAGCATGCAAAAGATTTAGAGAAAAAGAATGGGAACAGAAGAATGCAAACATTTACTGTACAAACAGAAATCACAAAACCAGCCTCTTACCAATATTTTATCTTTAGAAAATTCCAAGAATCACTTTAAATGCCTAATTGTTTGTTTTGTTAATTGCTTAGGTCACTGAAAAAGTACTGTGTGCCAGATAAAACTGCCTTCCACATACCACTCCTATCAGATAAGTAGAGGAAAGGAAATGCCCAGGAAGGGAACTGCAGCATAATGCACAGTTTGAGAAACAAAGAAAAGTGTCTCAAAAAGAAATAAAAATGAAACTGAGGTTCAAGAAAAAGTCATTGTTAACTGTCTGAACTAACAGAACTTTACTGACAAACCACTATACCACAAGAGGTCACAACACATGCCACTGGGAAGGTGTCTGTTGTTATCTTTATTCAGCAGGTAGTGATGCTGACACACAGTGAGGTGAAGGACTTTGTGCACATTTCCAGTGCAGGTCAATGGCAGGGTGAGTACAGACCCTGGACTCCCACACCACAGGACTTTTCAAGGACACTGCGCACACTTTTTGCTAAAATGCTGACCCCACATAACAGTAATGACAACTAAGAGTCCCAGTGAACCACAAAGAGTTTATGCAATCATAGGGTATCTATGACAGGTATCTCAGATAAAAATGGTTTTCTGCAGCAACCTAAAGTCTCAGTCTATCAGTACCACCCCAGACAATGTACAGAGACCGTACGTCAGTATGATCACCAGATTGCACCAATTTTTTTTTTGTTAAAGTATCAGCTCCATATTCAGATCTAAGCTGCTTAATAATATTCTAACATGGTAAATCAATACCGTAAGTGTAACAATAAGCATAAAAAAGGTTTAAAATATACTATAGTTACTCTAACTGCAGTCTGACAAGGTAGCTTTAGAGGACATAGAAGAAAAACATACATGAAAGGACAGCACTTTTTGTTGTAAATTATCTGATTACAGCTCTACTATAAATCTGGGAGCTATACACAGTTTTCTTGATAAATATGCCTGAAAACAGTCAGAAGAAAACTGTACACTGCCTTACATCATCTCTTACCATCAGTTACTAAAAACAGATGTCATTCTGACCATGAGCTGGCTGAAGCTAAGATACTGTAGCTCATTATCCCGACAAAGTCTCCTAACTTACCTTCAAGATGTGCACAAAGTGTCATAGAGCATGTTGGTAATGATTTGTGTCACAGCAGTGTGGCGTGTTTTACAGGGGACAGTCAAGGACTCAAGTAGAACACCAGCAAGAACTTGCTTTGATGCATTGTCAGTTCAGATGAAATTAAGAACATATACAGGTTATGAAAAAAGTGCAATTATCCCACAGTGATTTTATTCTACACTATGAGAAGATGTGTAATTAGATTCTCGCTACACCTGACTACACTTTTGGAACTTTCCAATTTACGTTTGATTATCTGATGATTATCAAAATTTAAAATTTCAGTTCTGATCTTCCTCCATTGTTTCTAAGTAGGAACAATTTCCATGTCTGTAGAAGAACCTCAGCTCCTCCTGAGAAGAGGCAATCACTCAACAGGAGTAGAAAAGTAATGCTATTCACACCCCACATTGAAAGCAGCAGTGCAGGAACTGTTGGGATTATAATCACCCCTGTTCATAACTTCTCTTTAGTCTGCAAATGCACTAGACTACTTGAAACTCTAAAATATTCTTCTAGTATCATCCTGCTAGTGGCTGTTTCTTCCTGCAATCTGGAGATGATCAGAAGAAACAAACCTTCCCTTGACATTTTTTTTCCATTATGCACAGCACACCCTGGAACATAATGAATACCTAAACGTATGCTGCAGCCCTGCATCCAGATGAGCCATAGACTTCGGAGAATGAGGTTGCTGCTCTAAGTAGCAGCCTTCAGGGCACCCTTATGTATGCCACATCAGAGAAGTGATAAACTAGCCCAACAGCAGACAGTTGAAAAATCAGCCTAAGATAACTTACACCAGCCACTACGCAACCCTCGGTAAATTTGCACAGTCAAGGCTGGATGGGGAGGACCAAAGGATTTAATGTACAGCAAAGGACATATTCCAAAACATAAATATATAAGGGAAATGGAAAAAAAAAAAAAAAAAAAGACAGTCCGGAGTATAAGATAGGATGTGGAGAGTGCTGGAGAAAAGATGGCAAGAAAAAACTAAATGAGTTTTTAGCACAATTTGAAAGGGGAAATGGTAGATAGTCAGGGCATAGACAAGATGAATACTGAGATTGTGATTAATATCAAGGCCTCAAATCAGTAAGAATGGCTCAAGGGAGCATAAAATGCAAATAGATTAAAGTTACCTGATTTTTGGTCCTCACTCTGTGTAAATCATGGAAACAACATGCATTTGACAGAGAGAAGTAGGTGGTGCATTTGTACTTTAGATGGACAGAGTAAAGATGAGAGGCAAATCACTGCATTTTCTATCATCTATCCAATGGTGTTACACTGTTAAGAATGTAAGAAAAGGAGCATGGGAAGGGACCCGGGGGTCCTGGTGGACAGTAGGATGACCATGAGACAGCAGTGTGCTCAAGAAGGCCAATGACATCCTGGTTGGAGTTTATAGATCAAGAGAGGTTCTGCTCCCCCTCTACTCTGCCCTGGTGAGGCCGCACCTGGAATACTGTGTCCCGTTCTGGGCCCTCAGTTCAAGAAGGACAGGGAACTGCTTGAAAGAGTCCAGCGCAGAGTAACAAAGATGATTAAGGGAGTGGAATATCTTCTTTATGAGGAAAGGCTGAGGGGAGCTAGGTCTCTATCTTGGAGGAGACCAGGGGGTGACCTCATTGATGTTTAGAAATATGTAAAGGGTGAGTGCCAGGAGGATGGAGCCAGGCTCTTCTCAGTGATGTCCAGTGATAGGACGAGGGCAACAGGTGCAAGCTGGAACATAGGAGATCCCATGTAAACATAAGGAAAAACTTTTTCACTGTCAGAGTCACAGAGCACTGGAACAGGCTGCCCAGGGAGGCTGTGGAGTCTCCTTCTCTGGAGACATTCTAAACCCACCTAGATGCGTTCCTGTGCGACCCAATCTAGGTGATCCTGCTCTGACAGAGGGTTCAACTAGATGATCTTTCAAGGTCCACTCCAACCCCTAACATTCTGTGATTCTGTGATTTAGTGCATTGCAATGAAAAATGTATCTAAATTTTCTCCAGTAAAAGAAAGCACTGGAAAGGTTGGATGAAATGCAGGAAGATAAAACAGTTCATCTTTTCTTGAAGGAATGCACTAAATAGAACTGAGAATTTCCCATCTCTTACAATCCATTATTCTTGCAAAACAACTGAAACAAACTTGGGTAAGCCTTGCTTTTTACTATCAATTTCCTTTACACATTGCATACATACAGAATCACAGAATTGCTCACGTTGGAAAAGACGTTTGAGATCATCAAGTCCAACCTCAACCTAACCATACTACCCTAACTCTAACAACCCACCACTAAACCATGTCCCAGAGCACCACATCCAAATGATTTTTAAACACATTCAGGGATGGTGATTCAGCCACTTCCCTGGGGAACCTGTTCCTGTGCTTAACAATCCTTTCTGTAAAGAAGTTTCTCCTGATATCCAACCTAAACTTGCCCTGGCGCAACTTGAGGCCATTTCCCCTTGTCCTATCAGCAGTGAGAAGAGACCAACCCCACTCTTGATACAACCTCCTTTTAGGTATTTGTGGAGAACAGTAACATCTCCCCTTCACCTCCTCTTCCCCAGACTGAACAGCCCCAGCTCCCTCAGTCACTCCTCATAGGGTATGTTTTCCAAACCCTTCACCAGCCTCATAGCCCTCCTTTGGGCCTGCTGCAGCATCTCAACATCCTTCTTGTAGTGAGGGGCCCAAAACCGAACACAGTACTCAAGGTGGTGCCTCACCAACGCTGAGTAACAGGGCAGGATTGCTTCCCTAGTCCTGCGGTTCACAAAATTTCTGATCCAGGCCAGGATGCCATCAACCTTCTTGGCCACCTGGGTACACTGCTGGCTCATATTCAACCAACTGCCAGTCAATACACCAAAGTCCTTTTCTGCCAGGCAGCTTTCCAGCCACTCTTCCCCAAGCCTGTAGTGTTGCCTGGGGCTGTTGTGACCATAATGCAAGACCGGACACTTGGCCTTATTGAAACTCATACAATTAGCCTCATCCCATTGATCCAGTCTGTCCAGGTCCCTCTGCAGCATCTTCCTACCCTCCAGCAGATCAACACTCCCTCCCACTTGGTGTCATCTGTGAACTTACTGAGGGTACATTCAATCCCCTCATCAAGATCATTGATAAAAATACTAAACAGAAGTGGCCCCAGTACTGAGCCCCAGGGGACACCACTCGTGACTGGCCACCAACTGGATTTAACTCCATTGAACACAACTCTTTGGGCCCAGCCATCCAGTCAGTGTTTCACCCAGCAGAGTGTTTCGCCCATCCACACCATGAGCAGCCAGCTTATCTGTGAGAATGTTGTGGGGGACAGTGTCAAAGGCTTTCCTGAAGTCCAGGTAGACTATATAGACAGCCCTTCCCTCATGCACTAAGCAGGTCACCTTGTCATAGAATGAGAGGAAGTTTGCCAAGCAGGATCTTGCAGATACAAGGCAGATACACTTATACGCTCATAAGAAACTCTTCATCACGGCTACTTCTACCCATTAAGAGCATTTTTTTTATATATATAAGAAAGTCCAGTAATTACATGTAGCAGATGAACTGAACTATGATTCTGTCATAACTGCAACTAATTTTGGCACTCGAATAGGCAGCTTGAAATACCTGCTAAACAGCATCAACCAAAGCAACAGATCCCCCTTGTCCGCCAGAGCCTGGATGCAAGGCTCAGTGCAGAACTAAGTGTATTTCCAACTAAGTCGAGCAAAAGGAAGGCTGTCAAGGTTTGCTGAGAAGAATGATTGTCCCTTCTTTAAAAAAAAAATCCACTACTTAATGCTGGCTTCTGTGGCTTTTTAAAAAAAAAAATCATTACCTGATCACTGCAGAAGAGAACAATAGGGAAACCTTTCAGTGCAGAACATGGAGCACAAGCAACAAGTTTTTTATCATTACCACAGGTTAAACTTAGATTACCAAGTGACATCGTTATTTTAACCACATTATTATTTCCTCTCCAAAATGGTTTCAAGGCTCCTGCAAGTGGTGCCAGACTTCTACCCAAGCCACTTGTATCCCAACAGAGATTTGAAACATGAAGAGTGAGAATGGAGCATGTCTGCAACTTCTGCTTGGTATGTGGAATAACTGATGTGGAAGATGCATGTAACAATAGAAGGAAAATATTCTCACTTTACTGTCAAAAGTATTTGCTAAGGAACACACAGATGAATGTAAGCATCTAACAACATCTCCGAATCTCACTACATTTGGAATTACAATGTAACAAGCAAAAAACAACAACAACAAAACCACAAAAAACCCCACAAACAAACAAACAAACAACCCAACAACCAAAACCATAAAAGGCAAATCCTCCCCAGCATACTGCCTCTTTCAGAAGACTGGTACTCATTATGTTGTGCCATCTGTGCTCAAATGCAACCTGAAAAAGCTGTAAAGAAAGAAAAAAATTACAAAATTTTTCAGCTTAAAGATGCTGAATGCATCACTTGCTATTAGAGTTAATGGGGATTTCAGTGAGGTTTGTCCCCTGCAGGATTTCCTAGGATTTGCCAAAGTTAACAAATAACAATATATATTAATGAGCAGCTCCAAAAGCTTGGATCAGATGCATAGCTCAAATGCACATGGAATAGAACCACAGTAAATCATATGTGCTGTGTGTAACAGTTTTAGGTAGCCAACAGATGTGTTTTAATGGCATTTTAGCTGTGTCTATACCATAATTACTCACCACAAAAAAACCAACAAAATCTTTGGATGGAAGGCAGATCACTTCAGCAGGCAGTGCACAGGGTGCCTCGGTGCTTTCTAAAGCATGGGGGCTGCAGTGGCCTGCATGGGGCTCTGTTACAGCACCTCAGGCCATGCCACTGAAGGTTACTCTGTGTCCAGTGTGAAGCAGATAATTCATCCTGCTGGACTGCTTTCCATCACGTGTGGAGGGGTTACAGGCTTTGTGTAGTGAGCTCCATCGCACGGCACATGTAAAACACCCTTCCAAGACCATAACCTGCTTTGCACAACTCGTGAGGCAGCTCTGTGACTAGGTATGCTTTAAATTACATTTCCTGGGAAATGGAGAATGTAAAAGATATGAATATTGCCTGTGTAACATACACACAAGAACACTCTTATGAAACAAGGTGTAACACGGCAGTAGCAGTGTCCACCCAAACCAGGGGCATCTGGAGATCTGTGGCTACTTTCAACAGAGTTGAGTGATCCTGTTTGCAAAGGACAGAGCCAAGGACCTGAAAGAGGGGAATTCCAAGGACACTGGAAGATGCAGGAGTTGGAATCTGGCTCTTCAGCGAGACAATTTGTAGCATAAACACTACCTGAAAAGATGAACCACTAGCAAACCCCCACCTCATTCTGAATTCAGAGAAACAATACTTTGTGAGAGTATTATCCCCTGTGGTAAACAGGTGGGATAACATCAGTTTATCCGGTTTCAACACAATTTTTCTAACTGAAGTAATCCTTTAGAGCCTAGCTTTACACCAACATGTTTTGGGTTTTTTTAAGAGTTTAAGAGTGCAGAGCAGTATCTTCCCCCATGCCAATTAGTGCTCGGGTATGAAGTACATACATGCAAAAACATACGCTCATGCAGGACAATGAAACTTCCCAGTTTCCCATCCTCTTACATAGTGATCTCACTGTTCACATCAACTGATCACTAATTGTAGTTTCTTCAGACTACAAATAGTACCTGTATCTTACATACAATCATCACCTAATCATGCCACATTAAAAATTGATTTCTACTAACAGCATAATAAGATCAGTCATCTGAGAAAGGGCACCTATATGCCTAGCAGAGTAAAAGTCAATGATTTTTAAATGGTGAAATAAAACTATTACTCAAATAAACAAAACCCCCTCCCCAATAAACAAGAGGCAGAATTCTGATGCAATGATAGATCTACATGTACATTGCTCTTGCATTGACTCCTTGCATGGCAGGCAACCAGATAACTTAGAAGTAAATAATGGAAATCAAGGCCATGATACTACTTTAAAAAAAACAACCCAAATCTTTAGAAAGACACTTAATTTGCATAGTACCATGGGAAAAAAAAAAAAAAAAGTCCCACTACTCCTCTCTTATTTTTGTAAGATCAACTGGAGTTTTTATTCCAGGATGGAGAACAGAAGGAGAAGGAGGAGGCTGATGGGTTAGCAATTTACATATCTATATTTCTTTTATACTGCAAGGATGTTCCATTTGTTCTGAAAATATGTAATGATCTAAAATGGGGACAATTTTAATGAATAGGGTTCATAATATTTCATAATCTTGCTTCCAGACTCTTAGTCAATCAAACTAATGTTATAAAGGAACAGCCAACAGCCAATTTTGACATCCTTTAAGCAGGTCAGTTATAAGCCAATTAGCTCTACCTACTTGATCTCCAAGGTCTGCATAAAATATAGCCTATTTTGATTAGAAGCACTACTTCCACCAGTGTGCCCGTCTTAAAATAGACTGCAAAATACTTAAAGCCCCACGGAATTGTTAAAGAAAGTCTCAATCCTACTGAAGTCAATTACTGTAATACAATTTCTCCTGACTTCTCACAGATTACAAGAGCTCCTAGATTCACAGTGTCATTCCAGTTTTATTGGGTAGCAGAAAAACCAAGTGCTGCATTCATCAGAGCCCTTCCATCTGCTTAATACAACTTTTCTGCAACGTAAGATAAATTGAAAGCATCAATCCTGAATTCCAGCAAAATCACAGGTGAGTGAACTTCCAACAGAAGGAAATCACTCAATTACAATTATATGCATCACATCTTAATTCCTCTTGTTTATTTTAACACAAGTTTCACATTATTAATAACTGCCAGAACCTCCTTAAATTTGGATGATTTGATGAGAAATGCAGTTATTAAAACTAGGCAAGAGAAGACTCATTAAATTATTTCAATAATTAATTTCACATAAACTGATTCATTAATATTTTTCACTAGTCAATAGATGTTTCTCCTTGTTAACCACATAATTCTTAAGAGCTGAGAAAAATATGGATGTTTCAATTCTCAAGAATTTCCTGCTTTTCATTGCTTAAAAAAATGGGTGGGTTTTTTTATTATTATTTGTTCACCCCCCATCCCCTCCCTATAAGATATAAACATCTTCTCTAGAGCCATATACATGAATAGGAAGTACTACACAATTCTTGGTTTATATTTAGTCACACATACCTCTTGCAAAAATATTCCTCTCATTCACTGCAATATATACCTAATGCAGACAGTGAACTCGAGAACAGCAGATTTGATTTAAAAATCAACAACAAAAAAGCCTCAAGAAAAACCCCAGAACCAACTAAAAAAAAAAAAAAAAGACACAAACCCCAAAATCTCCAGCAGCATGAAGAGAACATGCCTTATTTTATTGGAGAAACTCCAAACTGGGTAAGATCCTTAGAAATCACAATGCTTCTGAAATCTTACTTGCATTCTAGTACAATTACTTTTATTCCAATATACTAAGAAGACTTAGAAGGCAATCTTTTTTCTAGGCAACAGGCTGTCTCACTGGCAGTATTTGGCTACTGATCTCTTAACCCTGACAGCTATAATAAATAGCTAGAAAGTAGTACTATTTATCTACAGATAACCATAACTCTTTACAAAGACAGTTCATAGCATCCTTGCCACATAACTAAAGGGGTAACCAGAAATGGCTTCTTTCAAATCATCCAATAGGTCAGAAACTGAGTTTGAAACTAGGCTATAATCTCCTCTGTGCTGGTGCAAGCACTTCATGCACTAGGCAGCATATCTGTCAAGCTTCTAGTTAAGGTCAGAATCAAAAGCTGATCAAATGGAATAGTGCTGCAAAGGAACTTACACAGAGAGGAAATCTTATGACAAATTAGTTAATTTTATATTAACATATTATCAATACTAATCCAAAAGAAAAACATTATGGAAAAAAAAATATTTGGGAAAAGATTTCAATGTCAATGTTTGTTTCACTTAAAGTATATACACAGAGATCGGTTACACTCCTTTTGTAATAACTTATAAAGTAAAATCCTGTTTGTCTTGTCTGATAAAGCATACCCATTCCACAGAATCTTTATTAAATGTAAGCATATATGTGTGGAAAAAGAACCTTTTCTCCCAACCCTTAAATATTTATATAATCTTCCTGCATCACATGTGAAATTCACCAAAACATATGTTACTGACACTACACCAGCAACAAATCCAGACTAGTATACTTCACCATGTTTGCTACAGTAATCACACAATGAAAACATTAGGAGGAGAAGAAGGGGAAAAAAAAAAAAAAAAACCAAACAGAAAAAAGATGAACAGATGATAATTCAAAGGCACAATAAGCAGTAACCAAATGATTCAGAACTATCTAGAACTGCCATAAAAATGACATTTAACAAGTCTTATGGAAAGACAGAGGGAGCTTGACACTCACTATTGTGAATGGCACAACTTGCACGAAGCCAGACAGCTGGTAGCCAGGCTGGCCTTGCCAAATGCACAGAGAGGTAACATGACTGAACCCAACGTATGAGGATTTCATTGACAGAAACTAGAATGAAGATCCTACAGAACAGCAAGAATGTAATATTGAGGGCTATAGAATTTACTCTTGCTTGGGAAAGTAAATAAGCTCTACTAGAGTAATTTAAAACAAAGATATAGGTGTTTCATATTGTGAATACAAAAATAGTTAAACCTCTTATCAAGGAAACAGGACTAAGACTTCCTTGATTTAATGGGTTAAACTTTTTCAATATTCAGATGATTGCCTGTCCTACGTCCATTACCCTTCTCTGTTTCCACTGAGCTTTAATTAGAGCTGAAGTATGTCTTGATTTGCTGATTAAACATCATAAGTAATTTAAAAGAAAGGGTCATTATTTTAAATATGCAGGAAATCACATTTAACTTACTTCACAAAACACAGCATTAAATCATGTAATGTATTTTAAAGAGAAAAGTTCTGATTATTTTCAATTTTAAATTAATTCTTTACTTAAACCTGAAAAAATATGAGCTATTCTTGAAAATGAACCAAGGGAGCAAAGGGGATGTAGGCTACAGAAGGGCATATATGTAATTTGCAGTCAAAGCTGCATGTACAGTAATAGGTACATAATGGATGGGATGGCTGGAAGTTGTTCACACAGGGATGGCCATTATTTCCATCCCAGAAATACCTATTTCAGAAACTTATCGTGCCTGTCTACATCCGCACATCTGGTCTATACTATTTATCTGCCTTGAGGAAAAAAAAAAAAAACAAAACCAAACAAACCCTTGCAAGATTATCTGTATAGATACAAAGGTACACATATTCTAACCCTTCTCCCCTGCTATGGAAATGTAAGAAATGTCCACAGGGTTTTTTTCTTAGTCTGCGGGAGAATTTTTTGACATCTCACTACATGTTAGGGTGAAACAGGGTATCTGTGGACCTGAGTAATTAACCCAGGTGTCTTTTTTTCCCAAAGTTTTTTCATTAAAGAGAAGTAGTTGCTGTCCAAATATTTATATATTTTTAATTGAAGAATCATTCATAAACGGTTGTTTGATTTTTTCTTACTGATAGCTGTCAAAGGTTCATTTCATTAGTTAATCAACTTTTCTCTACTCACACATACTCAGACATTTTAATTGTTGGTGACTGGGCTAATACTACAAAGATTAGAGTTTTTTTCCTGTATCAGAGACATGGTAGAAATGAAAATATTTTTCACACACAAACTGACATGCTTAGAGTACAACAAAGAAGTGGGGTTGCACTCCATATTTACACAATTACATAAGTTACTTGCTTTTTGACAGACCTTACATCACTTAAGTATCTGCAGGCACAGAAATTGGAAATTTGATTACATAAGGCCAGACAGTGAATCACCGTCCAAGCTATAAGAAGCAATCTGTTGAAAGGCAAGGTGATACTACTCAATGTGGAAAAAAAATTATTCTGTTTGCAGTCTGTACAAATAAAAATCAGTTCTGCTCCCCAAACTGTGATTGTCCCCTGGAAATAATCGTAAACACATTGTGTATTCCTTTACCTTCATTTTTACAGAGATAGGTGTGGAGGGTTTAAAAGCATAAAAACCCAAACCTAAAACTCAAAATATTCTTTACTAGGATTAAATCAGCAATTGCTTGCACTCTTCTGGTAGTGGTACTAATTACATTGTAAATAAGACAATATCAGCTGATTTAAACAGTTTAATGCTTGTAGGTAAAAAGTTTATGGGAAGCTAACAAAGTGGCTTTGTAGTTAGTACAGAAACTTAAAAGTCTAAGGTGTGTCAAAATTACCCACCCCATGGAAATTTTCACTTTTAGGATAAGTTATGTGTACAATTTTGGGGGTGTCAAGACGAAGGCAGAATATGAACTACTTTTTAAATAGCAGAGCTGCAGAAAACCTATTTTTAAGAGTTTAGTCCCTCCTTCTCCACCACTGCAACAATTATTCCCCCAGCAAGCATGAATAGGACTAGGAAACTAGAGAGCTGGGAACTAGATAGTGGGGAACCTAACAGTCGTTATGGACCCTAAAATCTAACTTCATCTCATGGAGAAAAAATTGTCAGATTCAACCAGTTTCCACATGCTTGCTTCAACAAACTTTCACGTTTAATAGACACAGGTCTTCAGAAAATTTCCATCCAGTTTAACAGCAGCTGCTTCTTGCTTATTAGGTAGAATATAAAGTCACTTTAAGAACAGTTAAAACTGCTGTGGCTCCTCTTCATCAGCTGGTGCAATGAAGTGGTAAAACCTGGCCACTGCCTGAGTCTGAGCTGTGAAATTCCATGAGAACTTGGTGACTATTTCTTTTGGGGGATACGGAGAACGGAAAAAAGGGAATAAATTATTTTCTGCTTCTGAATATCCCCACGTTTCTAGCCTCCTTTGTGTCTGAAATGACTTGTTCTCAAGTCAGACCTGTGACCCTTCATTTTCGCACCTGCAATTCCTTACTGTCTCATCCCATCAATACCAGGAAACATTTCTGGATGTCCAAATAGGTAAGATTTACATAAGATGCCAAAGCACCATTTTTGGCATGAAAGAACATCTCAAAATAAGTGGAACAATGGCAAATTTTACATAGTGCTGAAACAATTTCTTTTTTTCTGTGTTACATTATTTTCATTGGTATCTGATAACAGCAAGAGATTGGTAAGCAAACTAAACAACAAGTCTTTAAAGAATTCAGTAGGCTTTCTATACATCCCAGGAGAGATGTGGAAAATAATGCTTCACCTTCTAGAAAACTTAATGTAGTCTGTAAGGTAGGACATTGGAGGCACAACCTCTGCATTACAAAATAGCACATTTGCACATGAGGCATCACCACTGATACAGCAAGTAGACTCAAGGTTAAACAACATGCTGATGCTAAGAGTTGAAGCAATGGTTATGAATTACAGCTGGAGATAAGCTGTACTTCCCCGGAAGTGAACTGATGACTCTCACAAACACAGAGCATTGAAATAAATCAATTACTGACTAATAATAATGTTTTTGCAATTCTTAACCTTCACTAAATCCATAAAGGACAAATTTGCATCTCATGAAATCAAGGAACAAGGAAACATCTCCCAAGTTTCTTGGAAGTTATGTCTCTTACCACCTTTGGAAAGTCTAGGCAGACTCATTAAAATCAGTGCACAGTGTTAATCAGTGCCTGACCAGAAGCAAAGAAAACATCATCCTTCTTAGATGGGAATAAAAATTCTGGAAGTCTAAAGTGGCAGAAGTGTAAATGCATGCCAGAAACATCAGTGTAACTTACACATGAAAGTCTCAGAAAGAAGTTAAAGTTGTTTTAAATTAGGGACTGAATCATACATGAGATAAACCATTGTGATTTCCCTGACTTCTTTGGAAGTAGGGGTCCACCTCAGCCACCCTTTAGGCTCTCATCACACTTCATTGCTTACCTGTAACTTAGTGCAAGCCATGACATTGTAATCGCAGGGCTCTTTTCTGCTTCTTAGTAAAGTTGTACCAGCCTTAGAGGTGACTAATATGATATCATAAAGGAAAGAACAGATGCACGCTGCTTTTTCTCAAACTCTAGAAGTAATCAGCCTGGAAACTGTAACTGATCTTTTTATACAAGGGAACACCAATAACAGAAAATATACCTATCATATTCCAGAATCCATACCAGCAGCCTGAGAGATCCACATGCACACTGAATTTAGCCATTTTAAGTATGCTAATTTCCAATTTAAAGCAGTGCCAAACAAAATGAATGGCTTATTTTTGAACGCTGTTCCCATTAAGAGATTTGTCAGGTTTGGACTATATCTGCCCTCAGAATACACTGGGACTCCCACCAATGTGAACTCTGTGTGCAAACTGAAGGCAGCTCATGGTCCTGTGAGATAAACTGCTTACTCTTTTATATCCTGCAGCATGTAATTTGAAAAAGCAAACCACTTTGCTTACTGGAATTCAAAACTGTGGTGTCCATATCATGGATATTTTAATCACATCTTGCACCTAATCTTATTTATGTTCTATACTATCATAAATCCTATTTAAATGATTCTACTTTGATAACAGCCAAGCTTCCTGACCCCAGATGTCAGATACTTTAGCCATTCCGTAGCTGAAAGCTCCAGGACACTTACACAGGTAGTTCAGAAAGCAGAGGAAAAGGAGATTTGAGCAATGACATTGGCTCATGTGGGATCCCAATGTTCTCTAGGAGAGCATAAAAAAAGCAGGCAGAGCTGTGACTTAAGTCAAACCAGAGCATTTGCACTATTTGTTGAAAAACAAAAACAAAACAAGAAAGAGATCCTTATTGCCAATAACACGATGTAGTTGCCAACAAAAGACTGTGCTAGATGCAGCCATCCAACAAAGTGCACTAAAACTGAGAACAGTCTGCCCCACTCAGTGGGAGCACATCCAAAAGACTGACAATGGAAGGCAAAGATAGTAAAGAAAAGGACGTGTGAATACAACTTTCATTCTATTAATTCCAGTTATCTGTGGAAATCTGATATTAAATTTGATAATGATATAAAAACTACCTTCTGTATACTAGACAAAAATCTAAGGTCTTAACACTTTTTTTTTTTTTTTTGGACACAGCTTTGTGTGGTTTCAGGAGATTACAGCATTTAAATGTGGGACATTAGCTGTCTAACTAAACTCAGAACAGGTCACATCCATAGATCCCAGTTTTCAGAAAACAGGTATTCTGTTAAAAATCTCACCTAAGTCTAACAAGTTTCAAATGATTTAGAAACTGGGGAGAAAAAACCTGAGTGGCTGAGGGTGGTTTTTTTTTAAAGTGTAATGACAAAAATTGCCATATATCTTCCAGACCTCCCATTCAACCAAAGTCAGTTCATGCAACAGGCTTCTATCAGACAGGCTCCATCCTACCCATATCTTAAGTACCAGACATCTTAAAAGAGTAGCATGATTTCATGAACAGCAAGAATCCAGATAAATTTACATTATTTTCAGATAAAATCCTTTTATAAACCAAACACCAGTTCTTACGGGATTTGTTCATCACCATTACCAGAATGTCCTGTGACACACACCCTGACTCTGGCTGTGCAAGCTAAATTTGCTGTGATTAGTAGGGCTGAAAGAAAAACGACTGCACTAATATTCAAGCTGTTTGAAGAGAGGTTTACTGCCCCCAAAAGAATCATTTAATTATAACACACCATTTTCTTTAGATCTACATATAAAAGAGTTAATTTGCCTAAGCATGCACCGATGGGGCTAATGGATAAAGGTTTTTATTAGGGATGTGCCAAACGGTTCAATAGTTATTTCAGTACTGTAGAGACCTCTCAAACATGTAACTTTGGTGAACAATAATTCTGTTCAATTAATGGGTTTATTTCCTTCACAGATATTCTTTTAGAAGTGCTCCACCATCCATGCAGTGCTGTTCAGATACAGGTCATAAATACTTTCTCTTTGCTGATAAGTTCTCAGGACATGATGCTGTTCTTTCACATTGCTGTACTTGATACAGGAAGAAACCTGCAGAGAAATATGTAAAAAATGCCGTACCAAATTCTCCTTGGACCTGAGTCAACCGGTGATGATAATATTGCTGCAACCAAAGGAATCACATCATTTGGAACAACTTCTAGCAGCACTCTTCTCTCTATTTCAGTACAGAGCTCTGCATGGCAGAAGGTGGCACATCCAGCATCCCTTCCAGCATTAGTTACTAGAGATAGCCATTAATACAATTCTAAATCTCCTAGAGCAAATGCAGCTCTGGTATCTGTGCACTAGCACTGAAACTGTCTATCTCCCCATACCTATTAATTTGAAGTTTTAATAGCTTTCAGTAATGGGAGGGGGTGGGGGGAAGGCAGTACAGGGTTAGGATTTGGCCTCTACGACAAAGACTTCTGCCAAGAGGCGCCATGTCTGATGTAGCTGATTTAAGCATGCAGACTGCAGTCCCACTGCAAGACATAAATATGATGAGCAGAACTGCATTTTCATTCATTACAGCTTCCCTGATTTATGGGCTAGGTTTTAAGACACTGGTTTTTACACAGCTATGTTCATGCTAGCAGCAGCGCTTATGGCGTAGTATCCCAAAAGAAGTTGAAAACAAGCTTTATGCAGATCTTGCCATTACCACAGACCAGGACATAGCTGATGTAGGTAAGAAATTTCTCCAGAGCATTGCTGATGTTATAACTGGGCAAGTTGAGATAGCAATTCAATTAATAAGAATATTTGAGGTTTTCATAACACTTTTCATCATCAAAAAACACACTTTGCTATACGGACAAAAAAAATTATATCCCCAGCAACATTCATATCTGAAGGAACACTACAGAGTTAAAGGGACCTGATGTGGGAACATCTGAACAAAAAAAAAAATTAGGAGCAGAACTTTACCTCTTCCTAGGGTACTTGAATATTACAAGGGTATAAAAGGAAAAGGAGGCAGGGTTTAAAATCAGATACAAATACATAAAGGATGCAAGAGATTTGCATTTAAGTGCGTCAGACTTTGGAGTAAAATTTCAGTAGCCATCTTTTCTAACCTCCATTCTCATTTTTCCCTCAAGTTTCTGGATCATTTCTTTTACCTGTTCAATATAACTTATGTGTCTTCAAACTGAATTTTTCAATATAACCTAGAACAAATTAGTGAAGTCCAACCTGGCAAAAGATGCGAAGAGTTGGCACGTATGGGACATCTTTCCATAAACATTGTCTTAACTTCTCATTTGAGGGCTGTTGCTAATCCAGAAATCCTTGGATTAACTACAATCTGAACCAGATCATTATCCTGGTAGTTTAATTTCTAATGTAGCTCTCTCAGCCTGACCAACTCTGCTAATTACGCTTCTTGAGTTTCCTCCTAAAACAAAGGTATCCTTTCAAATACCAATCAAATTGCAAAAGACTGCTCTCATAAAGCCATTTAGTCTCTTTTAAAATGTAAAAAAACAAACAAAAAACCCCAAAACAAAACAAAAAACCCCAAACAAACAAACAAAAAAAGCTATTCAGCTATTTCCATGATTAGTTTAGTGGTCTCAGGGCACATGTGCTTTAGCAAGCCGAGAGAAAGCAAAACTGCAAAAGTCAATACCCAGCTGCATAAATGCCAAGACTTCTAAAAGCAAATAAACATATTGTGATCCCATTTGTAAATTCTGTTCTACAGTCCTTAAAAGGACTTCTAGAGAATTTTATTCAATTATTTGCATACTTTCAAGACAGTATGATTACACTGTGATTTAAGGCCTCCCAGGGATTTTCCAGCAGTGATGAGACAGAGGACAGCACTCTCTACCACTACTGAAAATCCTGTCTGTTAGTCTTGACTCTTCCTTGAAAAGACAGAGAACTAGAGGAAAAGCTGCTTCTAATCACAAAAAAAAGCACCTCTGTATCTGGCAACTACCACCCTCTCCCTTTGTTCCCCAGCAGTAAAATAAGTTTACTATGTCTGTGTTCAGAGATCTTTAGAGGTCTTCTCCAATACCATAACTCCCTTTACACACTTGTCATGGTTTAGCCTCTGCCAGCAGCTAAACTTATGCAGCTCCACAACCCTGTGGGATAGGAGAGGAAATCAGAAGGAAGAAAAAAGGTGAGACATTGAGGGTCAAGACAATGGAAATTAAAACCAAAACCAACCAAACAAAAAAACAACCAGCCAAAAAACCACAACAAAACCACAGAGAAGAAAACAATAGTACTAATGAAACGATATACAAAGGTAGCGACAGGCTATACCTATGCCAAAGATGACACTCTCCCTGCTCCAGCCATCCTGAAGCTACACAGTGAAACAAACTGAAAACAAGCACACCTGCCCTGGGCCAGCCCTTCCCTTATATAGGGGCATGACTCAGTATGGTATCAAATCTCTCATTGGCCTGTTTGGTTGTTTATCCTGGCTGTGGCCCCTCCCAACTGCTTGGGACAGCAGCTGTGTGTGACAATGAACCTGAACCAAACCAAGGACACTGCTACATTTCTTGCTTCTGGAGTTCAGCTTGCTCTTTTGACTATATTTTCATTGCTTTTTAACTACACATGCTTTCCAGTAAGCTAATGAAGCACCTGGCTTTCTTAAACTACATGAAAAGATCTGCTTTGAAGCACCCATTGGCCTAAACTGCACAGCAAAGTAAATGTGGCCCTGTCAAATCAATGTACCTGAGCAGCATCTTTCCCAGGAGCACGAAATACTGTATAGTAATACATCACACCTATTGCATTATCTGACTATTTCATGAGTTTTCCTCAAACAAGGACACAAAGAAACATCACGATCCCTGAACATTCCTCTATGTTTTACAGTTTAATTTCTGAGTATCTCTCTCAAATTATGAAGCTAACATCTTCTACATTTTGTGTCCAGTTATGTGGATGTAAAAAAACCCCATATAATACCTAACTTATCCAAGAAAACAAAACCAGACAAGTTACAGATAGGCAGAGCGAAGTCCAATGCACATTCTAATAGGCATCACTGAAGTAAACCTGTTCTCTGAAAGCTCTCCTCTGTGCTGCCTCTTGTTTCTGCTGATTGTTTCTGAACCCTCTTCCTTTACTTCCTCTTTTCCTTCAATCTGATCTCCTTGTGCAAGTCCACTGAAAAGGCTTGAATTACAGATCCAACATGACCATTGCCAGCCAGCTGCTAGCTGTCCTTGAAAGGACTTTTTTTCTTTTTTTCTTTTTCTCCTAACTTTTATCCAGATTGTTTATCAGAATGATTGAAAGCAGCAAGTTTGTACAACTATACCTTCTTAGACGTCTTAAGAATCACAGAATCTTGTTTAGATGAGATCTTTTAAGATCAACCTTTACTATCAACCCAGAACTGCCAGGTCACCACTAAACCCTGTCCCTCAGCACCACATCTACACGGCTTTTAAGTCCTTCCAGGGATGGGGACTCCACCACTGCCGTGGGCAGCCCGGGCTTGACAGCCCTTTCGGGGAAGATATTTTTCCTGATATCCAACCTAAACCTCCCCTGGTGCAGCTTGAAGCCATTTCCTCCTGTCCTACAGCACTGTTACTTGGGCGAATACACCGACCCCCTGCGGTAGAGCTGAGCGCACGCAGCTCCTCGCTCAGCGTACACCCCACCCTCCGCACACGCCCCCCCACCCCGCACACACCCCCTTC
>JANHGN010012344.1:5458-34666 GCA_024605025.1 Megaceryle maxima | reverse complement strand
CTCTTCCTTGTTTCGTCTTAAAAAAGCAACCATCAAACGGGGGAGACAAATCACTTCCCATCCCAGCTACTCTATTTAGGGGGGTGGGGGGAGGACGGGGCCGGGCTCGAGCACCGCACCCGATTGGCTGGAAGGAGCAGCTTGCACGGCAACCAATCAGACAGCAGGTCCTTGAATTCTACCCAGCAACAAATCCCCATGAGGCCGTCGCGGTAAGTCGGTCAGGGCACGAACACGAGCTCGGGGGGCCCAGGGAGCAGGGGTTCGCCTTAAATGAACAAGGTTTGACAAAGAGCTGGTGAGGGCCACAAGAGAAAAGTTTTCAGTTTGAGACCCAGAGGTGCACAAAAGCACTAACCCACGAGCACGGTGCATGGCGGGCGCACAAGGCGCAGTGAAGATTCGGTGTTCAATGCGCGGGAGCAGTTTTAGGTTATTTTAAGGCTACTGAATTTCTGTGATGTTAAATGTGAAATCAAAAAACCCGCCGAGATCCAACCTGGGCTCAAGTATGGCAGCTGGTAACCTCTTCTTTCTTTAAAGATCATGCAGTGCCTGTGTTTTTCCTTGCATCCCAACAGAAGCATCATGGTTAGTGTTTTTTCACAAGTGCAATACCACTTCTGCCCTGAAAGCAGACGCTCTCCCCGACCCTTGCAAATTGCCTTCTGAAGAACCAGTTCAGTAAAACAAAGTCCACACGTATCTATGACTAAGAAAAACATCCAAATATATAGTTATAGTCTTGGTACGCCAGAGTAAACTCAGTACAGTTCCAAACAGGTTGTATGGTCTGGTGTACTGTACTCAACTGATGTCATATACAAACTTGAACTACGCTCTCATCACTCTGGCATCACAGTCCATTAAGCAGTTGTCCTGTGTCTTCTCTACTTTGAGAGTACTTGAGAGAGCCTTTCACTTTAGTTGTCTCATACTAAAATAGTAATTTTAGAATTCTTTTCCTGCAAGGCTTAGCAGCCTTGCGGGAAAAATAGATTCCTCGTTTTATAAAAAAATTTTAAAAAAGGGACTATCAGGTCAATTTCAGAGCAAAGGTCTTTCATCACCTAGTGGTTTTGCAAAATTATCCTACTTCATACTTCAATTAGCCTTTACAAGTAATTCAAGTGCATTAGAGAGGCTCACTCTTTAACACATGAAGCTTAAGTTCATTATTCTAGAAAAGTTTTTTCTTCTACTATAAACTAAATTTTAACAACCATGTAGATCATTAAAACAGTAGAACTGCTTGAGTGGAACTCAGCCAGAGCAATAGTGGTAGATACTGCATCTTCTTGCTTCCCACAAGTGTTAGAGACTTCGACTTTTAGCAACAACTCAAAACACAAATTTCCAATTCAGCTGCGAGATTTCCAAACCCAAAATAACTGCTGTTGGTTGAAACATCTCTAACAGCAAAATTCAGCTTTATTACAGACTGATTTTTTTAGCACAAGCTAAAGCATTAAGTACATTTCTCTCTGTAAAAAATGGATTTACTAAAGTTTATATTAAGTTGAATTTGTACACTGAGATACCTTTGTGGGATATTTGTATTCTACACAGTTTAAATGTTATACTGCGGTTCCATCTTTGACACATGATTAACAGTTACCATTACTCTTAAAGAACTAATAATTCCACAGAAGTGTACACTAACTGCCAGAACACTTATACAATTAAAAACTTCTGATATTCCAAACTTAAAACCTGAACAACCTGAATTAACTGCTCATGTACATGCAGACCAAAAAAAAAAAAAGTAAAAAAGTAAAATAGTCTGTTCATGTTTAGTCTTTCTGATTCATTATAAAATACACATAAAATACAGCATTTTTTTTTCTCGATTACAAGAAAATGCGACAACTTAAGATGGAACTAAAAGTGCAGTTCTAAGTTGTGTGTGTGAATCTGCTGTTATATACAAAGTGTTATCAGTATTTCCTCTAGATAGCCTTTCCCTGTAGGGGCAGTGCACCTGCTGCTGTACCTGCTTATTTCTTGCTCAGACTGGGCCTGCCACACGCAGAAGTCACTCCACAGATCCCAAGCGAATCACCCTGGAACGAGGAGGCAGGTTTTCAGGATGGGAAGGGACCAGGCGTTTCTAACTTTCATCTAATCGAAGCCTGGTAGGGACTTTTCATACCCTTTAGATTTTGCGGGCTGGAAGGCTATTTGCCTCTACGAAATGATGAATTTTCTCAGTGAGTGTCGGGAGGAGGCCAAGCAGGAGCCCCCGCAGCCCTCACCACCTCCTGGGCCAGCAGAACCACACTTACCCTGCCTGCCTCATGGCCGGGGACTGCGGGAAATCTGTGTACGCGCTAGGGATTGGCTGTGGGAAAGTTGCTTGGCATAAACCAATCCGCAGCCGGGAGGCGGAGGCACCCTAAGGCTACTGTGCAAGTCTGCCCAGCAACCGGCTAAAAATAGAACGGGCGCCCGGTGCGTTACGGAGGGCGGGGGAGACGGGGGGTGGGCGGGGCGCGGCTATGGAGCACCTCCCCCGGGGTGACGTGGCACGCGCAGACACGCCGCACGGGTCCCTCCTCCTGCCGCAGTCTGCACCCGCGACGCTGCCGCCGCGGAACTGTCACTCGGAACGCGAGGTACAAAAGGACACCCGATGTTCACAGGCTGTGTCAGAAGTAGAGGCGTTGCGTGGGGGTAGAGCTGAAACTCTCTCAGGTTTTTGTGCACTTTGTCTGCGGGGTTTGTGGGGAAAAAAGAAGTTTCTGAAGTCACTCTTTTCAAATCAAAACATAAACCATTGTAACCTGCATATTGTCTTTCTCACTTTCATGTCTAAGCAACAGAAAACATCTTTCTTTTTCTGTTTAATATCCCGTGTCAATTTGGTGACATGAAATTGAGTCATGCACAACAGATGTCATCAAATCCTTATAAAAAGAGAGCTCTTGTACCTTAACATACCAACTTCTTGATGCATCCCGAGTTACCCCTCGCTAAGTCATACCTTGTCAGAGACACACCCATACAACACATGCACTCAAACTAAACAGTGTGGGATGTGGAAGGGTGAGCAGGCTGAACCAAGAAAAGAAACTCTGTGAATAGATGAGGCTTCTGGAGAATAATACTTAGAAAGAAAATGGGATAAGTAAAGCACACAATTTAAAAATTATATAAATACACATTCTATTATGAATAACTTCAGCATGTACAGCATTTTACCACTTTCAGCCTACAAAATGGGTTTGATTTTAAGTGCTACAGAACTGAAGGCATAGAACTATTCTGACTGCAGCAGAAGCAAGTAAAGAGGTTTCAGCTCTTTTCTATCCCCAGGTTTCTGTTTCAAGGAACTGGTTAAAGACAGGTGAAAGTCAACACAGTGAGTTGGATGCAAACTGCACGCAATCTAAACAGGATGTGTACAGCTGCCAGGTCATCACCAACCTGAAAAGCACCATCTGATATGTATGGTATATATGAGCAGCTCCAGTATGTAAATACATATTTTCTACAAGGCTGTCATAAATAAGGAGAGAAGAAAGGAAAGCGGCCAATGCAGATGGTCACAGAGTGACTACCGACAACAGCTGCTAACTTTTGAATGACTTCATAGAATGGCTTGAGTTGGAAAGGACCTTAAAGATCACATAGCTCCAAAGACCCTGCCATGGGCAGGGTCACCTCCCACTAGACCAGGCTGCTCAGAGCCTCATCCAGCCTGGTCTTAAACATTTACTTCCAGGCATGAGGTATCCACAGCTTCTCTGGACAACTCATTCCAGAGTCTCATCACCCTCATAGTAGAGCTTCTTCCTAATGTCTAATCTAAATCTGCCCTGCTCCAATTTAAAACCACTGCCCCTTGTCCTATCACCACAGAATCCCAAAAATTAACCAGAGATCCCCATAAGAAGGTTAAAGTGAAGGAAGACAAAAGTTGAATGAGAAATCTTCAAAATAACATTTAGAAGAAAACAAACCAACCAACCAACCCCATGAAAATAATTTATTGTAAAAACTACAATTCACTGTAACTTTTATTACCCATACCTACTGTTAAATATAAGCATCCTTCTTTAAGGAAAGGTAGCTTACTCCATAGATGTTAGTTAGCTAATGCTAATAAATTTTACTCTCAACTGCACCCACATGCCCACAAGACTGTTACTAACTGGTGAGACCCTAAGTGTTTTCCATAAGAAGCTTATGTTGGGTAAGGATGGCAACTGAAAAACAAACTTATCAAACTAATATTCTGTTCATTGCTAGATACAAGAGAAAAATCTAAAAGTGTGTTTTCAGTGCTGGTAACTCACTGTATTAATATGCTAAGAACCCTAGATAATGCAGGTAATTCATGTTTTTACAAGAATAAACAGTCATTTAATAATTTCATAATAAGTCATAAGCTTCTATGACAGTCCATTTCTTGTTATATCAAGCACACAACAGAGTAAGATTTATTTACCCTAGTAATGGCATATTGCAGCAGATTAAATTCTCTTGGGTCAATGGGCAGGTAATTATTTTTTTCTGTATTTGCTGCTAGGCAAAAGATCTGTCGTGTCAAACTTGTAAATGCTTCTAAGAAAAATTACCTGAGGTATTACCCAAACTGCACTTCAAACGTTTCATAATCAAACGTGTAAGCAACCATAGCATAGATGATTCTTCAACTTAAGACACAGACTGACAGACAGTTCTTTGCTAAAGGAACAGGAAAGCAGGAAGTGGATTTATGTTGCTCTGATCATGGAAATAAAACATTAACAGCACCAGTTTTGGAAAGGGTTTTGATGACAAAAAAAAGTAGCATGAAATGGTATTGATTCTGGCTGTATTCTTCCTTTCTGAAACCTTCAGCATACATCCCTTTTCTCGCTATACTCACTGCATAGTCAGCAGGCTTTCAACACTCCATTTGCCCAAGTTGTTTTGAGACCAAATGCAACATCTCCAGATTTGTTACTGTGTAAAAGGCTCTCTTTTCTCATTAATATCATCTTGCCACACTTTTAAAATTCCATGCACATAGGTATAAATTTTGAAATAATGTCACACTAGTTCTAAGTGGCACAGCAGCACTTTAAGCAACAAAGCACAATATACCCTGTTGATTTCTGAGGTGCTGACCTAATGCTAATACGCTCATTTCAACTCAGTTTTATACTCTGAGAAACAAAAATATTTGAACAAAAGTCAATGAGAACTAGAAGAATGTCCTGAAAGTAATCACTCAGTTGATGGCAAAATCCTTTTTTACTGGGTTCTTAAAAAAAACCTTTAATATTCTTCCTATCAGTGTTTTTGAGTGAACATTAATAACAAAATCACATCCACTCCACATAAAGTTTGTTGATATTTCATGACACAGTACGTGATCATGTTTGTGTATGAAGGAAGTTTTCTTGAAAAATATCAAAACTAATGTACAGTAAACAAGCAGATTAAAGATCTAATTTAATGCCTGTTTTTGTACTGTACTTTATAATAAAGTGGTGGAAGGACCCTGAAACACACACTGCTTTTGTACAGAGTATTAAGAAGAAAGGGAGACAAAATTTGCCTCTGCTCTATGGACAATACCAAGCTCCTATTATGAAATTTTGTTTAAATATTTCCAGACTTAGGTACTCAAATTACAGATAAATATTGATTATACTTGGTAATATGAATTCAATACTATGAGTATTAGTAAGGAAAATATGGAAATCTGTACTATCCCATCCCTTTAAAAATACATTTTGGTGAACATCCTGCAGTATGTGCAAACATTTTATTCTCCATTAAAAAACAAAACAAAACCCAAACAAATAAAAACCAACAAAAAATACTGACAGATCATATAAATATATCCATGTCCTAACCTTTTTGCCAACTGACCTGATGGCAATCAAATACATTATTACTAAACATTACTTTGGTGCTTTAAAAATCAGATGGCAAACTTTATTCATAACGTTGTCAAGTTTTCCCAGTCACATGCAGAGTTACATGCATTTCAGATGTAGAAATTTTCTTTGGAAATCACTCTCATCTATTTGGATTACCATTAATTTAGTGACTTCATATCTATTTTAAACATATCAGGAAAGTGAATTAATGAACAGAGTATTTATAACCCAACAACTGTTTTGGATGACTTTACTTAATACTCAGTTATCCCAGACAAACACAAAAGTGTCATTCATCATCACAAAGTTGAATATTGCATCAACTAAAAAAAGTCAGACTGCCAAGAAAAATCCATGCCTAGTGTGCCAGAGTACTCTTATGGGAATATAACTATTGAGGCTTGAAATGGCTGAGCCTAAAACTAATTACATCTTACATAAACATGATTTGTGTCTGCATTTGATAATCAAAGAGAATAGTCATTTGTGACAAGGACCAACAGTGAGAAGTAACCCATTAAGGAGTCACACATTATCCCAAAACTCAAAAGAAATTTCTGATCTTTAGCAGAGGTTGACAGCATTAAAGCACTTTCCCCCCCTCCACTATAATTTTTGCTGCACAGACAAGAACTGATTTCCCCTGTCCCTACTCTTTCCTGAAAATAAAAGCCACCCCAAAACTTGAAAAACCATACTAGGAAACAAACAGAATATCCCCTCCAACCACCAATTTTGTTTAGCATATACCAAACAACTGGGAGTTTTTGCTCCTCTAAACTTCTTCAGTAAGTATCAAACCCAGCTTTGTGGGTTTTAATGATGTATTACAGTATGTCTTCACAGTAAATACGAACAATAAATGTACCTTCCTGTGCAACTAACCTATCAGTATTTATTATCTAGGGATGAAAATAACTTCTAGAGTATATGACTTTCAAGATAATTTGAAAATACATAGAACAATAAAGCAGCTAACCTTAACTATAATGTACCTGTATTAAGTTGCCAAAAGTCACCTAATAAATACAGTAATTCAAATTTGCTGAATCTTTACTGTCCCAGGAGAATTAGAATACGATAACTGATTTGACCACTTGGGGACACAGGCTTCAAACGGTAACACATAAAAGTAGGGAAGTCTGGAGCTTTACATTCCAAATACACCTTACTGGAAACTAGTTTGGATTAGATAACTTTCTTTCTGCCAGTTACCTGCAGTCACACCTGTCTTCAACCCAGATATCAAGTGTTGATCTTGAACAAGACATGCAGAAATTCTGTCACATAATACTGAAATAATTTTCAATAAACACTCTAGATTCTTATCTCAACTAACTGCATTCACTCCTTGAATCCCTAAGGAAGAAATTCAAACATTGAAGTACCAAAGCTGAAAGCAGGTACAGACAATAAATTACACATGAATTTAATAGCAATTCAAAAATGCTGTTAAGCAGATGAAAATAAATTCTAATTTGTACAAAAAGTTGATAAAATTTCCCTCCAAAACCAAATTTAAACAAAGCTGGTTTACCCCATTTATCTTTTCTGCTCTCTCACACACTTCACTGAAAACATAAAATGTTTCCCAGACTTAAGAGTACTGGAGAAAGGGCACTTAGTTCATGCAGGGGAAGTGGAAACATGGTAGAGGGGGAGGGATGGACAGAAAAAGGAGGAAAAAAAACAAAGAAAAGGAGAGAGAGGATTCTATCCACATTATGAATACAGAATTCTATCCACATTATGAAAAAAAATAATTGTGAACAAGCAGTGAAACTTTTATTATGCTTAGTTCTTTGCTAACTAACACCTGACTTATCCCTCTACTGAATGCATATATCTTGTACTAGCTTTACTGATGGACAACTGAACCATAGACAAATAATGCTAACTGGCTTACTCTAGACCAGACAAACGTAACAACAAATCAACCAAACAGGACAAGAAAAAACAAACCAACCCACAATTTGCCGCTCTCAAGTCTCTGCTACCTTCATTTAATTTATGTCGTCTTGATTAAAAATAACATTAAATCACTACTAACCTAGTTGCTTTCCCAACTGACTCGGTCTGTAAGATCGGTTCTTGCATTAGTTTCATCTAAAGAAAAATGATATCTTAAGAAATAAGAATGACATCTACTCTCCCCCCATTTACATCTTTAGCCTATTACCATAGCCACTTAAACCTGTATTTTTAATCTGTCCAGTACTCAAAGGGACTTTGACAAATAATGAAACTAGGAAGCTATTGTATTTGATACAATCAATGCAAAAAAGACACACAGCAAAGACTGCATTTGGCAACAATACTGTGTCATTTCTTGAACTGTAAACATCTTATACCTGCATATAGTAGATGACTGAGATTAATAAAGTGTTTTCAGAGTATTTTACCTTGCGGGGAGGGGGATGGGGACTACATGGATGGACACTGGGGTAAACTACTATGCCTCTGGCACTTAGGCTTTTCTGCAGCCCAGTTCCTAGGCTATCCTACAGTACCTGACAGTTCCTAGTTATTCTACATGACAACTGGTAGCACTAACAAACTCCTTAGGTTTGCCTTTATTACAAACCCTTTCAGAAAGATCAAGTGGATAACCCACTACTGAGAACAACAACAACAACAACAAAAAGCCCTGTACATTAAATACACAAATACAGAAAGATCAACAGTGTGATCATTAATACCTTTCCATACATATTTTTCATTGAGTGAAATCTTTAGTAGAAATAAGCTGAAGAACTGTTCTCTTATTTTTTTTCATGACATGCCCAGAAAACTAAAATCAGTCTTCTGTCCTTCAAACAACATTTTTATTTACACAGCTGAAATAATTGAAGTAACCTAAGTCCCACCAATGCACAGATTTCTTTTTCACTACTGAAGCACATCCTCTCTGGACAGGTCAGTACCAACAGTTCTAAAGAGAAGTAACACAAAGATGAGTGCAGTGACTCCAAGAGACATTGCACTTCTATTCTCTGGTACCGGCAGAGAGAGAGAGAAAAAAGGCAAACCATAGAAGTCTTATTTATGTTGATACCACTGCAGACTACCTTAGAAAAGTAACTATGAGTAAGGAAAAAAACAGTAAGTAGACGGGGAAAAAAAAAAAAAAAAATCTTGCGCACACACAAAATCAGAAGACTTTTCTACATATTTTCACATGAAAAAAAGAACAAACAAAATATGAAGACAGAGCATTATTCCAATTCCGCATAACTTCTTACCAGTACAGGCTTTGGATTTCTCCTGAAAGGCAAAAGAAAGCATCTCATTTGACTTGTCTAAAGTTGTATGTTTATTGGTTGATGAGCTAACTGCTACTGTGCAGATGCTACTGTATTAGAGCCCTGCCTCTACCTAAGTAGAAACACTAACTTCGGATTTCTTCCACTTCTATCCAACTAGCAATTCCAACTTCAAGGTTTTTATACCTTTAAATTTTGGCCGAAATCAGCTGGTTGATATATCATGGAAAGGAAGAACTTTTGTCTCAATTTAAGAAAGAATATTTTACAGTGAAAATGATGATTCACTAAAACAACCTCCCCAGCAATGTGGTAAAATCCCCACTGCTGGAGGTTTTCAAGATGAAACTGAACAAGGTACCAGATAATCTCAAAGTCCCTTTCCCAAGGAAGGTCAGACCAGATCTTCCCTTCCAACCTGGGCTATTCTATGAACTTAATGATAAGACTGATTTTATTATAAAAAGATAAGCATCAGCTGACAGATATTAAAAAAACTTGTAAAATATGACCTTTAAAGGTGAACAGAAGATTAGTCCACCCAGTCTTCTGGAGTGTTACATTTTCAGCAAGAGATCAGTAATTGCAGAGTTGAGGAGGTACCTTTCAAGCAAGTGATTTTCTACCAATAAGTTAAGCCATTAAAAACCCCAAAATACTCTTCTTTTTTTTTTAATATGTTCCATACACATACACTTATATAAAATATATTTTATACAATTTATGTATTTTATACTTATATAGACATATGTGATTGGAGAAAATGTGATCAGGTGGCTTACAATAAGAAAAGTCTAAAATGGTAAATAGGTTGTGAATATAAAAGATCTACTTGTATTTGTGTAGGGTTGTAAATAGAATTCTGGTATATGAAATTTCAAAAATATATGCAAACAGTTGAAGATCAGACTGAAATAAGCAGAAGTGAACTTACATTTAGTCACCTATCTCCAAGTAAAACAGATTCTGCTTGTTTGGCATCTCTGGTCAGATATGCAAAATATTGATACAACTGAAGTAAGATTCTGCTTCTGAAACATAATTTCTAATTTCTATGATAAAAGACACAGAATTCTATCAGATCACAGAGGTGCGTTCCAAGTACCTTTGGTCAACCAATAAGATTAGAGCTTCATTTTGCATCTTCTTGAATTCATTTTTTTACTGTTTATTGATCTGACATGATGAGAGAAACTATTAATTAAATGCTGCTGATAAAAATATAAATACACTTGAAGTCACCACAAGGAATACCAAGTCTAACAGGATCTTAGAAAATTCTTCAAGTTTAGATACAAAGACCAAAAAAAAAAAAAAAACCCCAAAAAACAAAAAAAACCCCCAACCAACCAACCAAAACAAAACCACCCCAAAAAACCCCACAAAAAACCCCAGTGGTTTTAATATTAATGGGTGAAGCAGAAGTAATGAAAAGAGAGGGTATGTGTCAGAATTTGTTTTTATTTAGGAATACTCTACATAACAATGTATGCAAAGAGGATGGCAAAGGACACCTCAAGGCTTAAAGTTCCCATTGGAGAAGAGAAGGTTATTTTCAGAAGTCCAGACAAGGGGACACTGAGCAACTGACAAAATACTTTTAAAAGTGCCTGTCTATATCACAGCAATTCTTCAGGGTTGGTTGGTGATTTTTTTTTATTTTTTCTGTGCGCGCACGTGTGTGGTGGTGTTTTTATTGTGGTTTGGGTTTTGTGTGTTTTGTTTGGTTTTGTTTGTTTGTTTTTGTGGTTTTTTTTTTTTTTGGTGGGGGGGTGTGTTTATTTGGGTTTTTTGTTTTGTTTGTTTGCCTTTGTGTTTGTTTTATTTTATGTTATATATTTTATATTTTTTTATATTCAAAGAATTCAAGTGAAAACATCAGGATAAACTTGAAGTGCAATGCAACACAATGCATTTTTGATTAAAATCTCAGAATTACAAAACTTGATTAACATGAGTACTGTTAAAATTTCAACAAATGTAGACTGACTATGCTTAGATAGCTTTCAACCCTCACATCCCATTTACTCATGAGATCTTCCACCTGAAAAATTTTATTTCAGAAGAATGTTCAAAGTTGTGCAAGATGTCAAAATTTATTTGTACTAGGAAATCTTTAAGTGAAGTTTTTAATTTGGGAAAAGAAATAATGCTGTTGCCAGTAGAGTATGCAAAACTTCTCTAAAAATGCACAATACAGTTGAATAAACGTACACCAGGGAGAACTGAAAGGCTGCAGAGGATATTTGGGCTGACGCAATAACAAAAAAAATACAACACTGAAAGCAAACTACCCAAAGATACAGTATTTCTTTCTCCCAGCTCTGCTACTGTAGCCTATACAACTAAACCGATATAATCCTGCCTCAAAACTCTGATGACAAAGAACAAAAGTACTAGAGCTTATTGCATTACAGAAAGTGTTGTTTACCACCAGCAAAACATCAGTTTTCAAAATCAGTCTTATTGTCAGGTGGTTGTTTCCTATCCCTCTAAAAGGTAGTTTGAAGGTTCGTTACTGAATTTTATGAGGAAAACTAGCTTCTTTACACATCCTTCTTCAGACACTCCTTTTGCAGCAGCACTGCTGCTTTAAATATACACTATATTAATCTGTGACAGTAAGAGACTACCACAGTTGCTACACAACATCTCTTTAGTTTCAGCTCAATATTGACATTTGCCATTCAACAATATGCATTGGAACCTAACACTCTTAATAACCCAATATCAACCCTTTTCCAAATATCTACAGTGCACTGATTGCATAACACCAGATACCAAATGAAAAAGTGAGCTTTTCACAACTCTTTTATGAAATGCCATCAAGTAGATTTTTCAGGGACCACCGAGTGTTTTTTCTTTATATACAAGAATATGCCCATACAGTTCTGTTTGGTGACCCTTTCCCATAAAGATGGTTTTCCCCAAGTGTTCCCATTAAGCCATCAAAAAAATCATTGATAGTGAAATTAAAAAACAACACAAAACACACAAACAACAAAACACCACACACCAAACCCAACACACACATAAAAAGGCAAAGGCTCTTCTCTCCTATGTTTAATAAATATCTGTGTCTATCTTCTGCAGATAAAAATATCTTAGAATATTTCCACATGGCAAGAAACATTCATGACAGTGGTACAGAAACCCTGTTCAGTTTGGCAATTATCTTGCCTTTTCTGATTTCTAGTTACTCCACTTTAGAAAGTAGAGGCTTTCATTGTAAGAAAAATAAAAAATTCAAACCACAGAACACTTAGCATGTTATCTAGATTTATTCTTCTCTTGGAATACATATAGTCCATAAATGAGACTGAAGCCTCGCAAAGAACATCACACGAGCCTGTACAGATTCTCCTTATCTACTACCAAAAATGGACCAATCCAAAACAACGCTCAGTGATCCTGCCAATATGCAGACATCAAGCAGCAGATTCCACAGGGGCAGTCAAAGAAAGCAGGCTGCAAAAATCCATGCAGTTAACGTCTTTCTGCAGTTAATATTGCTATAAGGTAACTGCTCCTTAAGAAACTGCCCACACAGATGTCATCTAACCCACAAGCTTCCTACTGAACAATACCTTTCAGAACAGCATCCTACGCCCCATTCAGTTACTCTTACACACACTGAATATAGTATGAGTATGCAAAAGCAGTAGTGAGTTTTCCAGAACTCTAGCAGAAGAAGCACCACCACTGCTAAGCAGCATCATGGAATGTTTTGAATTGGAAAGGACCTTCAAAGGTCATCTAGTCCAAATTCCTGTGGTAAGTAGGAACATCTTTAGCTAGATCAGGTTGCTCAGAGCCCCATCCAACCTGACCTGGGGCATCTAACAACCTCTCTGGGCAATCTGTTCCAGTGTTTCACTACAGTCATTGAAAAAAAAAAAAAAAAGAAAAAAAAGAAAAAAAAAGAAGAAAAAAAAGCTTCCTTACAGCTAGTCTAAATCTATCCTCTTTTAATTTAAAACCATTACCCCTTGCCCTGTCACAACAGGCTCTACTAAATAGACTTACCATCTTTCTTATAGACCCCTTTTTAAGTATTAAAAGGTCAGTAAGTCACAGGACAGTAAGATCACCTTGACACCTTCTCTTCCCCAGGCTGAACAACCACAGCTCTCTCAGCCTTTCTTCACAGAAATCTTAAAATAGTTTAGTCAATGCTGATACATAAAGTCTCATTCTCAAACTCTCTCTTGACCTATTAAGTAGCATTTAAGCATAAGCAGTATTACTGTCTGTTTTGTAATAACGGTTCTATTATGTGAACTATATACTGTGACATTTCCCTTTGGCCTGAGTAAGGATTGATGAAGAAAGAGGAGAGAATGAAATTCTAATAATTAGGTGTAGGCTGTTGGGCTGACAACAGTAAATAGCTGTATTTTTACGGAATATTAAACAAGTAGAATCATGCATGCACTTCAGACAACAGCTCTTCATATCACAGCCTTAAAATTAATCAGGGAAAAAAAGCAGGTGCTTAGTTAACCATTTGAAATAGATGACGAACCTGACTAGTGCTACACAGATGTCTCATGGATGCAGAGTAAACCCAATTTTTTCTATAAGTAATCCAGCTGTTGCACTTCCTCATCTTCAATATAAATCTTTATAAAAAGGAATCAACTAGAGTTTTATATCACTCTGTCAAAAGTGAAAGCCATAGAAGATTTCATAGCAGTATCAGACTGACAAAGGAAACATTGCAGAGAGAGAGGGTTTCCTTTTTTTTCTTTTTTAAGTCATATAAAAGTCTAGTTCAAGACTTACAGTAGAACCTTCCATGGGACATGCGAGACAGACACTAAGAATCAACTGATAAGCTTGTGTGTACTGAAACTGTGTGACCAATTTTAAGTCTATTATGACCCTTTTTTCCCCCAAACTTCTGTATCGAGAGGCATAGATGAACAGTAAGTCTTCAAGGAAAAAGATATTTTAGAGATGTTTCTGGATAACCACCCCCAAAATACCACCCTGAGAACACTACCTTGCTTTAAAATTTCAAAGACAACCGAGTCCCAGTTCGCAGTCACTCAACACTATCAACCCTGCATGGTAGCTGGTAGTGAACTTATTGACAGAAGTTACCCAGTAATGGGTTGGGGTTTTTTTATGCTGCTTGGTAAGATCACAGATAATAGCCTCACAAACCAGAAAAATATATCTTGAGATATGATCTTCTTAGAACCCATGTCTCCTGCTCAGAATGAGCAGGTCTAAAGCAACCTCCAATGCCAGTGTTGCACTCCTAAGGGGAAATGAACAAAAGCAAAACACTTTTTTCCATTAATGAGGTTGTTTTGCTTGCCACTGCCAATCTTTAAAGAAAGCAAGACAACATTACAAGTTCATGAAGCACTGATAGTCTGCATAAAACATCAAACTAACATTTACAGTAGCATACAGTAACAAATAAAAGGACCTGCAAGTTTAGCTTAAGCGATAAATTATTTGGCAATGATTTTGCCAGAAAGGTCCACAGATATTTGGGCCTGGACCTACAAAACAATGGCCAGGATACAGTGATACTTCCAGCACTTTCAGTAGTGGTTAATGCTTGGTCTTTAAAAGACTTCTCCAAACTGCTGTCTGAAGAACTCTACAAAAGACATCCCTAATTTTACCCTTGTGGGAGGAAGAAAAGCAGTTGATGAAGCAACAATCCATGAGCATGACCACTGCAAACACAGAAGTACATGAAGTATTTATATTGCTATTTTAGACTGCTTGCCTTCCCAAACTCCATAGAAAATTATATGGAGAAATATGCATCTGCAGTCACTCGGAGCAATCACCTGCAAGAAGCTTCATTTTTCTTGTCTAGAAATCTTCACAAATGCCACCCTGAGCTAGATGACAAAAGGAGACAGTATGAATTATATTCAGCAGTGCCTCTGCTGACAAACAGTACCCCAAAAATCAAAGGCTAAATTTCTCTTTGCATGACTGAAGACATCAATATAGATCCTTTCTTCATGTGTTGGCACGTAACATAGCTGAGCTGTTTGTGTGACTAACTCTCTCCAAGTTTGCCTTTGTGAGTATAGACCTATCTTATTTAAGTACCCAAAAGGTAAATATTAACCAGATCATATTAATTTGTCACCATGGAACCTTCTTGAGGAAGAAACCGTTTATGTAACAGGACTCTGAGGCAGAAGCTATTGAACTAGATAACCTCCTGAGAATCCTTCTAATCCATTTTCTTTGGAAGCTGTTACTAGCTTCTTTAAATCTTTCACAGCTTCAGCAGAAACTGTCTACACAAGAAACTACTGATTCTTGAATGGACATTTTAAAAAAAAAAAATTGTTTTAAGGGTACAGGTGCTCCCTATAAATTCTACGTTCTCCCTTGAAATCAGGCAAATTTCTGTGAAATCTTCTGTGAGTATTCAAGACCGAATGTGCCAGGACAGTGGTTAAAAGACCTACCTATGAGAAAACTTAACAGAACACTCTACTTTATAGCCGTGACATTTTGATTCCAAAAAAAGACCTTAAAAAAATGAGCCATCCAAAAAGACGACACATTAAGATGTTAACCAGCAACACTGCCAACCTTCTAAAATGCTCGCAGTAGTCTTCCTCCAATGGCAAGACCTTGTAGGCATCATAAAATCAGTGAACTAGTGTAAAACTGACTAGAGACAGAATCCAAAGATTCTTTTCTGGCATTAAGCATAGATTAACAGATTAAATTTCCCCCTATATTTTAGCAGATGCTGCATTTTTATCTATGCTAGTATTGGTCCAAAAAATGAAGTGATTTTAACAGTAAGTGTGGCTACAATAGCATACATCACAGGTAACTCTTAAAGAAAAACCACACTTCATTCTGTTTGAGGTAGTTTGGCAATATGCCTTCTTTCTCTATCGGCATGTTCATCTTACGGAGTGATAAAGAATCTTATTTTGAATGAGCACTATAATTATAATATTAGCATTTTTTCAGTTTTGCTTGGAAAAAGCCTTTGTCCCAAATGTAGTGGTGTGGGCTTTTTTGGGTTTTTTTTGGTTTTTTTTTTTTTTTAATTCTAAAAAGAATTATATTGAATAAGGATTCTACCTCAAATTGGGTATTATACTTTTTCTCTTTTGCAGAGATTTCCTTATCAAGGTTGTTTTGTTGGGTTGGAATTTTTTTGTGTGTGTTTTGTTTTTTTTTTTTAAATACTAAACAGTTTGAGAGAGATGAGACACCCTCTCCTGGCAAGTATCCTTCTCTCTGGAACTACATAAGAACTGGATGTAGCTACACTTTCTAATGGACAGTATTAGGATACTCTATCCAAAATGCTAACAGAGAGAAACAGATTCTGCTTAGCATGTTTTAGCAAAATCCGCATGTGTTGGTGACTGAAAATTGCCTCCTTTGCTGTTTTTTCTCATTCAGTTTGTCAATCAGACTGATTAATTTTCTCACTCCAATTCAGAGTAGTTAAAAGAAAGCGGCAATACTTTTTCTATCATTTTTGCTGGGGCTACATATTTTTTGCTTCACAAGAAGATCCAAATATAGTTCTTCCTGATTCTTTTTATCATGTAGAACAGAATTTAAGATAGGAGTCCTCTGATGACGAGGCTCTGGGTTTATTCTTTCAAGCAGTCCTTTTAACTTGAAGACTTACGCATGTTTGAAATAGTGCCTTCACAAGGGGCTTCCTAGACCTCTGCTTTGTTCAGTGGAGATCCTTCAACACAGTTGGGGTGTATTTAGCCTATGACCAGAATACCAGATTCTAACCCATGAAATTCAAAACTAAAAATCAAATCAGTTCTAAAGCAAGATGGAACTGGACTGACACTGCTGGCATGAGACAGCTCTGAGTCACTTTGAAACAGGACAAAGATGATGAAGGTTGATAGGAAGAGAGAGTGGTGAGCCTTAAAGCCTCCTTTGTTGCCTCAGAATCCTGTTTGGCAATTCCTTATTGCCACAGTAGCTTCAGTAGAGCTGAGTAACTGTTTCAGTTAACTTCTACCATCTTTCCACTCTTATCCAGGCAAGGAAGAATTACTTCTCTTTTAAGCAAAGAGGTTTTACAACTAGGGGTCTGCCAGCACTTTTTGGAAGTTCTTCCTTAAAAAGGCTGAAAAAACCCTGCTCCAGTCTGAACCCTTTAGAGGATGTGAGACTTCTCCAAGGGAAAAAACAAGACAAAACAAACCAACATCCTCAAATTTAAGAAAAGACAAAATCTAGTTTGCTTCTCTGTGGCTTTCTTCATGTTCTGCATTGTATTTGAGTAAGCTGATGAAACAAAAAAGAAGACAAATCTAAGCAGGAAGCATTTCAACAGAAGTTAAGATTTGAAAACAGAAGGGTGCTTACTGAGTCAAGCTAAATGACTTTAAGAAAGAACCAACTCGCATTACACCACAACTTCCACACATTGGAAGATCTTCCTCATTGTTCTTCTACATGGACATAGCCTTCTGTAAAGTCAACATCATAAGAATACTTGCCATATTCAGTAAGAGAGACACTCCCAACCCCCTCAAAACCAAAACTCTGACATGCAAAAAAACCACATAATGCCTGGGAAACAAAGAATTGTTCTCTCTTCTTTGTCCTTGTAAAATATGGTCCTTCCCCAAAACCATCAAAAACTCTGTTCTACAGTTACCACATATATTTACAAGATTGTTGGCACTGAAATAAAGGATCAATGTGCATTTCTGCAGTGACAAATCTTACACCCATATTACTCAGCTCCTCATTTACAACCTATGCTATTTCTACTAGGTTGGCAGAACAGTTCGTAAAACACAGCAGCGAGCCACTGAAACAGCTTCCCTCCCAGCAGCTTTCAGATCAGTTTTCTGACCCAGCTCCTTGCTGTGACAGAGTAATGAACAGGATGGCAAAGGGTAGGAACAAACAAGCAGAACTAGGAAGTTACTGGGCTGCTTAAGCAATGCTGATGCAAAAATGTTGAAGTCACAGCTTCAATTATTTTGAGCTCATTTTCAACCTAATCACGTCACAGCTATCAGTGGCTTATGTATTTTACCACCAGTGGATGGTGTGTGTGTGTGCGCACATGTGGTGAGTGTGTCTGTCTATAGGTAAAATTCCTTAAGCTACACTGTCTAGATGCATTTTCCATCTTGCATGCCTACATACTCAAAACTCTAAATTAAATTTCTTCCTCTTTGTACACACAGCTGTGCACCATCCCCTTCCTCATGATAAAGAGTGAGCAGGTTAAAGTGCATGTTTTTGGCTCATTAGGGCAATTTAACTGCCATAAAAATGCCTGAGCTGTTGAACATTATGAGGTATTTACTAATAAACCAAAACTAGCAAAAGGTTTGTCTTGAAGTGTCTCTGTAAGCCAGAAAAAAAATCAAAGCTGTCAAGCAAGTAAAAACCTGTGCATTTGAACAACAGCAAATATACCAGCTGTCCCAAAGTAAGTCATCCCAGCTCTATCAGTGACCTCTGTCTTCTGTTAAGACCGCAGGGAAGTAAAATAATTAAGGCAGAGATGATGAAAATCTATGTCTTAAAATCTATACCTCATATTAAATAATTGCTTTTCAAGTAAAATAAAGAGAAAAATATTTCTAGTACATCTGAAAATACATATATGCAAATTTGGAACAAAACCACACAAAATGCTTTTCTTCTAAGATTACATGGTAGTATTATTTGAGGGAAACAGTAAGTTTAGATGACTGTCAACTTATGAATTCCTATGATCTGACATGGTTTTCTGTGAAGCTTAACACTGATTCTGAATATCATGGGTTTAATTCTTGATCTTAGAGATGCTATAACACTGTGCAGGCCATACTTGAATTCATTTTGATTATTCATTAATAAATTTACTGCTTCTAAGAAAATTCCGTAAGTTAGAAGTTAATTCCAAATGCCACTGTTTGTGTAGTCTTTCCCCCCCCGCCACGAGGGCATTGAGATATACATGACCAAAACCCCCAAAGAAAAAAAGATGTCTTTCAGTGCTTCAGCTTTTTTCTAAGGCAAATACTTCTCCTATGAAAACAGTTTCTAGAGAGCATCAGTCACAAAAATTTTAGACTGTGCTTTTAGAATTCATTTCCTGTATCACATCATTCAAATTTGTGAAGGCACAGAACAGAGAAAACAGTGTATCTTGATGAAGAGAGATGGAGCTACTTGTGCTCTATTATTCAAACATGTGCACCTTAATTAAGCAGAGTACAATGTTATGTTTTACCTGAAGAGTTCTGAAGAAGTGCTCAGACTTTCCAACTTTAAGGACAATAGGATACAGAGACAGACAGGATGAAGAGACAGAAGTTGTAACAAGCTGTGGTAAATGTAAAGTTCAAGGAACTAAGGAATACACAGGATGAGACTCAGCAGCTGCCTAAGCACAGGCAACTAGCATTGGTTTTGATGCTCTAAAATCTGCATGAAGCTAGCAGATGTAACACAAGACCTAGAGACCAGTGCCCTTCTGGAATAATGGCTGAGGTACTGAAGTCACAACCTAGAGGATCTAAAATGACTCTAGGTGATCACACCTGTGAAGTGAATCCTATCCTTGAAAACTAACTGATAGTAAATTCCAGAAGCATAGAACACACAGCAAATCTCTTTCTCCAAGCTACCAACAATGATTTAGCTGCTGCAGACAGTCTCTTGGGGACTACCTAAGCCACATAATAAAACTAATACTTTACAGTATCCTTTAAGGAATCCAAATTCCTAAAATGACACTTTCTTCATACGCTCAATGCATCAAAAGCAAAATCCAATTCAAAATTATCCTTGTGCTTCACAAAAGGGCACAAATTATATGGGCTGTACTAACTTTGTAACAGTTACAAATCAATTAAAATTTTATAATTTTACAGAGGAAGACTTACTCAACCTCTAAAAAGGATGAGTGAAGAACTCTTCAATTTATCAGTACAATTTCCTGATTTTGCTTCAAATAAGAAGCCTGGTTCAGTTTTGCAGGGAAGCAACTAATAATGAACATAGTTCTAGTATGCAAAGTTGTTCTTATGTGAATAAGAAACACCACCAGTACAGTTCTGTTCCATCTCATTTCTACAATGAATACTCAGAAGAGCTTATCAAAATATTCTGCATTAAAAACTTAAAGGTTTCAAGGTCTCCTACCTTTCCAAAACAAAATTACATGATTTTACTGATATTTCTAATTAAAAATAATAATAATAATAATATCACTTCATCTCGACAGACTTCAAGAAACCACTCAACTGAAATACTGTACTTCCAACTATGTATTTCTCATTATCTAACACTTTTAACCTGGTGACTGATCTCAAGCAAGTGTGATTCAATGCACAGTAATGAAGATGATTCATGAAATACAACACCCGCTTGATAGGTAGCAAGAAAACAAGCTGTCCCTCAAAACATGACAACCTACTTGTGCATCTTAAACAGGAAGACTGAAATCCAGCTGTAAGTTATCCTCACTTTGAAAGTGCTTTATATCAAAATCATCTCTATTCCTTGGAACTTAAAACTTGCAAATCAAGAAGCAATTCTTTTAGCAAGCTATAAAGCATCTGCTTAGTTTAGTGTCCACAGAGCCCTTCTCTCATTCCCACAACTGGTACCCAGATGTAAAAGATTAATGAAATCTCTCGACATTCTATCCAGACTACAATACATTTGCATCTAAGTCTTTGATTAGTCATATGGCAGAGCACAATGCAAAGGACATCTGGGAAGTAGATGTTGCCATTTTGTGCATTTGGTCTCATGTCAGAGATACCCTATAGCTTTAGAATTACACCTGGTCGTTGTAGTTTTGGGTAGACCCAGTCCACTTCTGCTAAAGTTTCGAAGTATTAGGTTCCACATCTTAACCCCGAGTAGCACTCAGGGTTCAGCTTCACGGTACTGACTCAGGTTCACAGTGACTTCAGTCTGGAACAGCCTTCTTGATGATCATGACAGTGGCACTGGACACCCACATGGTTTCTTCTCAAAACTCAAACAACTGTAAGCTGACACTATTATTAACAACAACAGTGCTTAGAGGTTAAAAACTGGGCAGATTCTGCATGCAGGCAAACAGCACTGTAGCTATTACAGGATAAATAATGATAGCTTTTCCCAGATCAAGTATCAGTCAGTCTTTTATCAGGTTTGCATTTACTTAAGTGGATTCATTACTCTGTAGGCTGTTGTTCCAATATCCTTGTTTAATGAGTGCTAGTTCTTTGTTAGAAACAATCACTTCTCTTTAGAAGAGGTAAGAAAAGCCTTCCCCCTAGAAGAAGCTCACCTCCCATACCGAGTTAGAAATGATCACAGCATGTCCAAAGCAATAGCCTGCATCATCTACTTTTAAGGGGTGGTAAAGTTAATTTTTAACATTTGAATTTTCATAGTTCTTATGACAGCTGAATTATCTGTGCCAAATGGACAGTCTTGGATGTGGTTTTGCAATGCCTATACTTCATTGTTGAGTTGACTGATAATTTCCTAGCCTAGAGAATGCAAGTTATTTACAAATTTTGCCTTATACTGTCAACAGCTCCTCCCAGAACACACATGCAGCTCTTGTGCTGGCAGGTATGACATTCCACTTACCCTAAACAATAAAAGAAAGCCGATGCAATTCTACATCTCTCTCACCTTTTAGCTCACGAGACATTAATTTAATTATCCCTGCTTCTGTCAAACATGTCATAGATGTCATTAGGACAGACAACACAAAATCTCAGGCTACAGCATATTCAGTATCATCTTTCCATATCTCGTGATAGGAAATCCAGGTGTGATAAAGCTTCAAAATCTCCCCTTTGTGGCCTCATAATGAAACCAACGTTATGCACTGGAAGTTACGGATGCTCTACCTCAGTCAAAACTGGAAAACTCAGAAGTATAGTTATTTTCAGTAAAGGTAATATACTGATAGAATTAGAATGGTTTGGGTTGGTTTGTTTCATTGTTTGCAATAAAAGATTAGCTGATCTTTCCCAAGCAGATTTCGTATCTATTCAGAATAGCTAAACAAGGCTTCACTCTTTCCTCTATGAGGCTGCTGATGGAGAACAGAAGGGACCTGCTCCCCTCACACCCCAATGCACACATACAGAGTGCAGGCCTATACCACAACGGACTGCTATGCTTTTGACTGACCATGATGTCATTGAAGTTCTAAAACAAGGCAGTATAACAGTTGCACTGGTTGCAGCTTTAAATATTATCTGATTTAAAAAACCCAAAACATCTGAACCAACAAACAAAGCAGATTTAAGTGCAAAAGGTGAAATTTTAGGGCAGGTCTGACCACAAATTAAGAAAAAGACCCACAATGAAAGAGAAATAAAACTTTAAATAAAAAGAACATAAGATCATGGACTACACACCACTAGGATGACTGGGTATTATTAGGTATTTTACTTTTCTTGACTATAAATGTTTTCATTGAACAGTTACAGGCTTTGCAGCATGGATATTAAGCCTTGCCCATTGTCCCTTCAGAAGGGACATGGCATGGGGAAACAACACAAGTATCCAGAATTACTGCCATCTGTGTAGTGAAAAATACCAAACTGCTAGAATTAAGGAAGACACTGCAAAGCATAACAACATAAGGAACCATTTCTAGTCTCATCAGACCATTAAATGCCCTTAACCATCCATTTGCTGAAACCAGAAAGACACTTGATTAATACAAAGCTGTCTAACTTTCTTGACCTCATCATCTAATTATGTTGCCAGGCTAAGAGCCATAAGATGAGACAGTCTAGAAATTATTTTTGGGCAGAAGATCTAGACAACTTTTGTGGGGTCTCACCACATTAGTATAAGGCTGGGCATGGCTTGGCTAAATAGGTAACCAGCTTGGAGTCAAACTAGTGATAAAGGCTGTAACAGTCCCTACTAGGTAATTTTATTTATAACCAGAAATGTAGATTACGTGGAAGACTTCATGCCAGCATTAGCCCATGTAACCCAGCTGCAGATCTGCCATAGTAGGGAAGACAGCATCAGCTCTTCCAAATCCATATGCCATTTAAGTGCCGTAGGTTGGCCATTCTTTCACGCCTGTCTTCAATATTAGATACCCTTCTGGAAAATGACAAAACACAAAGAAAATTCATGGCTTCCTATACTCACTCAGTGTAATTAAACAAACAAAAAACGCTCACCAATTTTAGATATTAGTTTGTCTGCTTCCAGCTTTCTTTTACTTTTTTTTTTTTCCCTTTTCCCCTCTGCACTGCAAAAAATTTTAGTAGTAATTTCTTCTTTATGAAGGAACATATTCAATGGAATTACTGCTTTATACTAAATCTTTCTTTTAAAAACACAAGACTGGGCTGCATAAGCAGAAACACAGCCTGCATATCAAAGGAGATAATTATTCCACTCTGCTTGGCATCTGTGAAATTACATCTGAAGTATGGTACATCCACTTTTAGGACCTAAAAAATGCGAAAGAAATACTGACAAGTAGGTCCAGTGGAGGACCACCAAGATGGTTGAAGGCTGCAGAACATGACAGATGAGGTGAGACTATGATCTGAGTTTGTGTAGCATGAAGAATAGATATCTAAGTGAGGAGAACTAATTGCTCTCTTCAAAAACCTAACTGGCATTCCTAGAGAAGACAAAAGCAGGCACTTTTCAGAAATGCACAGCACACTGAAAAGATGAAATAGTTACAGCTTGTAGCAAGAGAAATTCCAGATACAGAGAACAGTTATTCACCACAAAGGTCCGAAAGTGGTTGTGGAATCTTCACCCTTGCTCATTTTCAAACCACACCTGGACAAACCCTGGAGCAATCTGGTCTACTGAAGTTACCCTCCTTTGAAGATGATGTAAGACTAGATGATCTCCAGAGGTCCCTTCCAACCTAAATTATTGGTGTTAGTGTACTTGAGCTACAGTGTTTTGTGTGCCTTTTTTCCAGGACCCTTCCTAATTTTTCAGTATTGTAAAAAATAGTAAAAAATCCCAAACCAAACAAAAAACAAACAAACAAAAACCAAAACAAAAAAACCAAAACCACCACACTCACAAAAAAACAACCTGCTAACAACAGTACTGTTAACATGTATTAATGCAGAATTCGTATCACCAGCATAACCAAGGCAGGTTAATAAAGTTGTATGACTGACTTAGTTACTATTTCTCTGTATTCAAGAAAATGCCTATTAATGTAATTAATAACTATTAATTTATTAATAATAATTTTAATTATAGATAATAATTATTAATTATTATTAGTGTAATTCTACATTAACTTTCTATTTGAGACTTTAGCTCACTTTTTTTGTCTCTGTGATCCCTACTTAATTCCAGGGTAGTTTCCTGCTAAGCAGGTATGTTCTGTAATGGATAGTTACTGTATGTACCATTCCAGATTTTGCTGTGCAATAGTAGACTGTTTGAGTGGGTCCCACTAAGCAAGTGATCCAGATGACTCCAAGAGTCATCCTTCTATCCTCTGCAAGTTAATAAAAGTAAATGCTTTGCAGTAACAATCAGAGAAACTTTACTTGGAGCATGCTTCCTACCCATCTCCCCTTTAAAGGCTTTAAAAGTCATTTAATGTTTTTGTTGACACAGGGTTGGGAGGTTGGTTGTTGTTTAAGAAAAAGACTGTATCAAGGCATAACTGCATTATACATACTGGGTATTTACACCAAGGAACCTTGTTCTAAAACAAATTACATCAAACCTTTACTTTTAAAAAAATCTTATTTCCATTAAACCCCCTCAGTAATAATTCCAATACTATCCCTTCATGTTTACTGCATCCCTCAGTCATCCCTCCATTATTTTTCCCCAGGACCGATGTGAGGCTAAATAACTATTTAGGTCATCCTGTTTGACTTATTTTAAAATAAGTCCTCGAGATCTTCTGCAGTTTCCATTGTATTTAGATTACTGGGAGGAACATCTTAGAATATAGTCTCAGTCAATTATTTTAGAACCCCAGGACAGAGATTACAAAGACCTCCTTATAACCTTTGTTAGGAAATGTCTATTGTGGACTCTTTAGTATCTTCTTGCAACTTTGAGATTTTCAGTACTTAAGTCACCTGCCAGATATTATAATGTAATCTCACTTCTGTCTAAACCCCCTCAAATATTTACTGCAATCTTCTGCCTTTTCTCTTCTGCTATGAATCACGTTATCATTGTTAAAAATAAGAAATTATTCCAACTGTAATGTAAGGTGACAATCTCATCCTTGTTATTCTTTGCTTGCACTAGTCAAGGTTCTCTCTCAGGAACACTGTTTCTTTTAATCAGTTTTCTACATTTTTCACACCGCACTCAATACTGTTTCTCCTTTACCATCCTTGCACTTAACACTTACAGAAAAGGAGGGAGGGGCCCTAAATTGCTTCCTTCACATGGCAATGAAAGCAAGATTGATTTTAACAGAATTTGTCCTTTATGGACAACCTTTAGAGTTGTTAACTATGATTGCCAATGTAATTTATTTGGGGAAACTCGCCACATAACTATTTGCTCACATGCATGTACCCCTCCACACTTCCCCCCCCCCCGACAGGAGTATGACCAGAATTTCTAAATGACAAGCAAAATTGTGCCCAATGGGAAATCTTAAGCTATCATTTAAAAAAGTTATCAAATGTTTCAAAGTAACATATATACAAATATGTACAAAGCCAGACTAGTTTGGTCCAGGTTGCTGTCACACGGTATTTTATTCTACCACATCAATGCAGAAGTATACCTTTCTCAATTAGCATTAAATTCCCTCCTCCTCAATATCAATCAGTTATAGTTCTCTTTCCCAGCATATTGACATCTTCTCTACTGGCCTTAATTCATAGTCCATTTCAGAACAGCTCCATTACTTTTAGCCCCTAACACTACCATTTTAAGATCAAATAATCTACATGCCTATTTTGCCCTTCTGCCTTTTTTGTTTCATTCAGTTAATCTCATTTTAACTTCAACTGGACCAGGCTGATCTATTACCAGTTCCACTTCTCTATCTTGAGCTGCTGTCTATCTTTAACTGACTGTGTTTTCCTTGGCCTCTTCATACATCTCCAATTATTTCTCTAGTTCTGAGACTTCCCAGATCCAGTCATTTTCTTTTACCATCTCCCTTTTCCAGTCCCCCAACACTGTCACAACTTTTTTGACTTGTAAAATAGGAACAACGTAAATGCATTTGTGCAGAACTAGCACATCTGCCCCATGCAGTCATTTCATGCACTACACGCATAACCACAATATAGTATATTATGTAATCAGCAATACTTCATTTTGTTTGAATTTGCTAAGACAAGCTTATTGTATTTTGAGTGGGAAGATCAGATAAATAGAATATTCTGATCTGTTTCTCTACTTAAAACCACACCTTTTTAAAATCTACATAAATGCACTTGAGAATGTACATTTATACTAAAAGACACATGGATAGGAGTTCAGTGTCCAATGATTTTAACAGCTTTGCTATCTCAAAAAGAAGAGAATTCAAGCTACAACCATGATAATGAAGTTGCTTCATAATACCATGAAACCAAAAAAAAAACACCACTAGTGGATCCAAACCCCTTTCCAGGGGTGATCTCACAGTACTGCTAAGCCTCCACGTGCATCAACTGGTGTCACTATAGAGATGAAAATAACACAGTAGCAAAACAGGAGAGGTGTGAACCAAACAAAATCAGTAACATTAGCAGCAAGAACTACATACTAAAAAAAATTTTTTTTTTTAGTCTTGAGTTTTACTGAAGTAAACATTTTGCAGTAATTGCTAGTTAACATCCCCTGTAAGAACAGCAACCCAAAAAATAATTACATCAAGAACAAATGACTTCTGGGCTTCACAGAAAACACTTCTTATAATTGAATTTAATTCCTGGCATTATGCTAAAGTGGGGGATGGGCACCTACATGGAAAATAACTTCAAAGGCCTTCTAAACATTAATGCAGAAAACTAGTTGCTTCTCTTACCTGGCACGTGCTAAATAAGCTTCCTCCTCTGAGTAAGACACTGACAAGTAGCTCATTTGCATAAGTATCACACCAGCTACAAGTAGCCTTCCAGGTCAGCCATCTTGATACCAAGATTTCATTTTGTTTACACAGCAGCACAAATACTATTTTTTAGCCAGCTTGAGCTATGCTGTTGTACCTCTCCCTAGTAGCCTACATCTGCTTGTTAAAACCTGCTGGAACTCCCACTTCTCCACACAAGTGGCTGAACGTGATAGGAGCGTCCCTGCAGCTCACTGAGCATGCCACAGCCTCCATGGGAACGATGCAACTGAAAGTGCCTCCAATCGGACTCTTTGTACTGCCTTCTGTGCCGTGAACTCTTAGCACTGCAGCAACTATGTGCAGAGAAGTACCTCCCCCACATACCACACAGTAGTACCAACAAGCATAAATTTATTACAGCACAGCGCAAGACAGCACACTAAGGGGGGGGCGGGGGGGGGAAGATGCAAGCTGAAATTTCCTCAGTATTTTAACTTACTAGCAATCTAGTCACACCTATGTTCCTTTGCATATCTTTTCACATAGATCAGTGGGGCTTTTTCCATCCAGAAACCAGAGTGCTCCCGCAATCTGTGCACAGGAGAAATCCATGACACATGTTAGCTGCTGCCGACGCAGAGCCAGACTGCAGTTACAGCTAGCTGGCGCCAGTAAAAATTTACATAAAGGGGGCCTCATTTCCAGACTAAATTGCAGCAGGATATTGGTAAGCACAGCCTCCCCCCACCCTCTCGAGACTATGGGTTCTACAATACATCGCCCAGCTATCTGCTTACTAATAATCCAGATCCATGTCAGAAGTCAAGTGCTGCTCTTACTGTTTATATACATGAAATCTGACAATAGCCTCTGCAAGAGAAGTTCCACCTTGAAGCCAGTTCCTAGTAGGATGCTACACACTACGCTGTTCACAGCAATTTCGGGAAATACTCTGTAGTAATTAAAATACCCGGTTTTTTCAGTGTTATGCTCAATGCTCAGCAGCCAGCTTTTCCTTAACTGATAATTCCAATATTTTGCAGCCTACCAATAATAAGTATGAGCTGTAGGAAGAACAGATCCATTTTTAACTTACTGCTGACACATCTGGCCATTTAATTTTTCTTCACTAGCCAGATGAAGAAAAAAAGTCCCCTGTGCAGAGCTGTAGACTTTATGTTTTCAAGTACCTGAAAGGTACAGTGCCAGGTAGAGGCAGAAGCTTGGATTTCAACCTTACTCTAACTTAATAGTTAATTTCTTAATTCTTAACTTCTTCCTTCCAGACAAGGGAAAATTAATAATTTATATAATCTATTTACTCATTAATAAATTAATTACACTTTACAAGTGCTTATTCCAAACACCACTGTACTTTTTTTTTTTTTTTTTGAGTGGGGGGAATAAGCTAGGCTTTCCTTACTACAGTATGTATGTAAAGGATGAATCATTCACTAGTATTTTTTTCCCCCTCATTTGCTGCCTTATAAGAAACTCTTTGAACATGAAACAACTCAATGCAAATAAACGTACTATTTATTGTATTAACTATAAATATGAATTTGTGAACCCTAAATAAAACCAAGTTAAATTCACAGTATTTGGCTACCGTGGAAAGTGATGAGTGAGGCTTGTCGATTGCAGCAGGTTAAGGGCAGAGTGCATCAGGACCAGAAAAGCCTGCTTTTTGCCACTGGCCTCTTCTAGTTCCTTGCGCTGTTCCTCCTTAGAATGCCAACATTGTCAATAGATGGTCAAATTGCTTTATACATCTCCTTTCCCACTGTGAGTGTGATTTTCTGTTTGGCTGCTTCTAGGTTAGTTGAGCACAACATAATTTGCTCATCACTAATGTAAAAAAGATACCAATCCTATGTCTGAAACTATTTGGTAATGCAAAATTACTCTTCATTGGTTGTTAGAATTCATCCTTAACTGTTGTATCCACAAGCCTAAAGTGATGTGAACAGGATTTCCCCCCCCCCCCCCCACTCCCTCACCAACTCAAATCACCCCCTCATCCCTTCAACACTCAATCGTTTGTTCTTTTTTCTTCCATTTTTTCTTTTTTTTTTTTTTTTTT
>JANHGN010012343.1:71442-93942 GCA_024605025.1 Megaceryle maxima | reverse complement strand
ACATCTTTTAATTAGTCTTTAGAAATAATGCAAGGAATAAAAATCTGGCCCCATTAATAACAGCAGGGTTTTACTCATCATTCCATTTGAGGTTTCTTTATTCTCACCAATTCTTATACTATTTAATTATGTACTGTATCAACAAGCAAATATCCAAAGAGCAGCTAACGACCAGCAGTAAAGCTCTTAAAGGCAACAGTGTTTTGTGTGGTGTGGGTGTTAAATATAAACAACACAAAAAGTGACAGTGTTTTGCAATAGCAGAAGGTTCATAAAAGCTCGTATTTGAGAAGAGTCATCTAAGAAATACTAAAAGAAAGCAAATACTTACAAGAAACTCGTCTCTAATAAAATACTTGGCCCTTGTAACTCTGGGATCCTCACCAGGCTCTGGTGTTGCTGATTAATAATAAAAAAAGTATCTCATTAAAACAGATGTGTCTTGGTGATAGCACCTAAAAATCGTAATTTGTTCTGTTTTCTGCTCACATGACAGAAACATACTGTGCAAAACTGACTATAAGACAAATTATAATGTATTATTTAAACCAGCTAGATTTCAGGAGAATAAAGGAATATTACAGTGGCCACAGAACCAGGCATTTGGCAGGTTAGAGAAATGACCACAGCTATGACTAGGAGGAGTTCAGAGGACAGGTTGGATTGATGGGCTGAAGCCAAAGGTATGAAGTTCAACAAGGCCGAGTGCTGGGTCCTGTACTTGGGTCACAACAACCCCCTGCAATACTCCAGGCTTGGGGAAAAGAAGCTGGAAACTGCCCAGCAGAAAAGGACCTGGGGGTATTGTCTGAGAGACTGCTGAAGATGAGTCAGCATGTGCCCAGGTGGCCAAGGCCACCAGCATCCAGGCTGTGTCAGCACTGGTGTGGCCAGCAAGACTACAGCAGGGATTGTCCCCCTGTACTCACTCACCACTGGTGAGGCTGCACCTTGAATCCTGGGTTCAGTTTTGGGCCCCTCACTCCAAGAAGGGCATTTAGGGGCTGGCTGGAGCATGTCCAGAGAAGGGCAACAAAGCTGTGGAAGGGTTTAGAGCACAAGTCTTTTGAGGAGTGGCTGAGGGACCTGCGGCTGTTTAACTTGGAGAACTCAGGGGAGACCACCTCACTCTTGACAGCTTTCTGACAGGAGGTTTCTAGTGAGGTGCAGGTCGGTCTCTTTCCAAGTAACAAGTGATAGAAGAGGAGGAAATGGCCTCAAGTTGTACCAGAGGAGGTTTACATTTGACATTAGGAAAAATTTCTTCCCAAAAAGGTTGTAAAGCCCTGGAACAGGCTGCCCAGGGCTATGGTGGAGTCCCCATTCCTGGGTTTAGTAGGGAACTTGGCAGTGCTGAGTTAACAGTTGGACTCAATGATCTTAAAGGTCTCTTCCAACCAAAATGATTCTATGACTCTACATTTGTCACAAGCTGTACTGTGGTCTACACAAGCATAAACCCAGGATTTTGGCATGATGAAATTATTACCATATTAAATGTAGAAAAGACAATATTCTCTTATTATTAATACCTAAAATTTAACATTACATTTTGTCTGAAAGACAATGAATATTACAACTACTTAGGAGTTTTCAAGTCTTAGATGGAATTACCGAAAAAAACCCCATACAAACATGACTAACAAGGAAATGATAAATTGCTAAAAATCTTACCGTCATCTGGTGTAGTGTAGCGAGCAAATTCTGGAAAGTAGTCTTCAATTTTAGATTTCCCTGCCAAAACTTTCTCTGCTAGCAAATCTTGTTTATTCAGGAAAAGAATTACTGAAATGGTCCGTAGCCACCTGTACAAAATTGAAACCAAACACTCTGAGAAGGCACAGCTAGGATCATGCAGCAGGAAGAAACTTAATCCAGTTCTGGAGATGAGTCACTATAGTAGTGTTGATAGGTTCCTTTTATACCTGAATCTAGTGGTGTAATACCAGGTGTACACACCTTGAATTCAGTTTGAATGCTTCTAACATGAGCAATAAAAGTTGCCGACTTTCTACTGCTAATCCAAGTACATCAACTAGGTGAACATACCCACTTTTTAGTGTGCTACTCTGCTTTAATTACTTTAGCCTTAATTTGGCAACTACCAATTTGTAACTCTCCAGAGTTTTCTTCAATTAGATGAGCGTATCAGACATTAATGTAACAGGTTGGCAGCTGGGATCAAAGATGAGCCTGGACTGCCCTGCGAGAAGCAAGTAACACAGGTTATGCTGCTGCTGTGGATTAACCCCAGTGGGCAGTGAAGCACCACACAGCTGCTCGCTCCCCTTCCTCCTCAGCAAGATGGAGGAAAAGAAAAGGAAGAACAAAAGCAAGAAAATTTTGGATTTGAGATGAGAAAAACATAAATAATAATTGTGTAATAAGTGAAGGATTAAGTGGAAGAGAGAACAAAAGTGATTCAAAGGCAATCACTCACCACCTCCCATGGGTAGACCAATACCCAGCAAGATGGCAAGCCCTCCTAAAGCCCCCCCCCCCTTTCCCTTTCATTGCTGAGCATGATGTCAGATGGTATGGAATACCTCTTTGGTTAGCTTGGGTCATCTGCCCACTGTGTCCCCTCCAAATCTACTGTGCACTTGCAATCTGACTGGGGTGGGCAGAGTGAGAAAGGACTTGAAACTTCACAAACACTGTTCAGCAACAACTACAACATCAGTCTGTTATCAGGATTGTTTCAGTCAAAATCTAAACCACGGCACCATGTGAGCTGCTATGAAGAACATTAACTCTATCCTAGCCAGGCCTAGTACACAAGTCTCGACTGTAGTTTAAGACACGATTGCTAATTTAGGTGATATGAAGAAGGAAACTTCCAATTCACAGACCTGTTGTTCCAGATACTCTTGAAGAGGTTTAGTGCTTCTTGAAGCCGATTGGTCTGATTGTCCTCTCGTATAACCATGTTGTAGCTACTGCTCGCCACCACAAATATGATAGCAGTCACATCTAGATCAAGAAACACCCATTAGTTAATGACCAACTTCAGAAGAAATATCCAGGAATCCCAAAGTTCCGTAACAAGCTGTCAGACTTTCAGCATCATGAAGAGGACAGGCTGGAATGCTACTGCTGAGAGCTTTCAAAGTACCAGAAAAAAAAAAAAGAAAGCAAAGCAGCTATTGAGGTAGGAAAGGCAGGGCACAGAACAAAAGCTGACAATGACAGAAAATGTAGAAAAGAAAGGAACAGACGCAAGAGAGAGAAACTGAAGAAAGCCAGGAGAATTCAAAAGAAATTTAGAAAGCAACTCAGTTATCAAGAAGGGACAGGGAGGCCCTTGAGGGAAGACCTCAGTACAAATGGCACTTCTGATGTGTGTGAATAGTAATAATACAAATAGTAGATTGTTGTGAATTCATGGTTACTTGCTCTAGTCCTCATACAGTGTACTATACTGCTCAGAGGCCCTCATCTCTTTCCTGGGAGATATTCCCAGGATCACAGAATCCAGATCTCTGTGTTTCTGTGTGGCTGTGCTGCTCCAGACCCTTTACACTGACTTCCAGGCTCATCTACCTCAGACATCAACAGCAGAAGAGATGAGTCAGATCATGAGTGAACAGGAAACGGAAGGAGCAGAGATAACACCCAAACGAATCCCTTATTAATTGCGCAGAAGAAAATACTGCACAGTAGTTCCACACATACATCAAGTGTTCAGGTGACACCTCTATGACAGTAACTCTGGCAAAATATGATGAATTCTAAGTTGTATTCTACTTTATTCTGTAGGATCTTATTATAACTTTTCTAGAAAAAGACAGACTTGCATAGCTTCATAAATATTTTGTCCAAACAACAAAGAAAGAGACAAAAGATTTTCACTAACTCTAGCTTTAAGAAAACCTGCATGGAGAAAGACTTCACATCTCGACAGAGAGTTAAATAAACAGCTGTAGTGAAGGTACACATAATGCTTCAGGATACACACAAACCTACCCGATTTACATTTTATGGGAGTTAAGAATATAATCACCTGAACTAAACTGTTGGGACATCAGTTTTAAAGACTCCAGACTTACAAAAGGCCTGCAGACCTTTCAGGTCTTACACATATCTAGGCTGGTGCTGTGTTAGCATTCCAAGGAATCCAACTTACATGCAGGTTACTTAAATGAGGGCATTTGTTTATACGTCCTCAGTAAGTGCCTTCCCCTTAGGGCTGGTTTGCAAGGTTATATTAATACATATGGCTCCCCAGAAAGGTGCAGATTTATAAACTCCATCATCCATCTTTTTTTCTCACAAGGGCATTTTGGGGATGCACTACACAATGCTGTAGTATATTACACACTGTGTAAGACACCATGCCTCACAAGACAAATATTTCCTACAGTCTCATACTGCATTAATGGGTTGGTGACGATTCAGAAAGAAGTGCCCATGACATAGCAATAAGGCTGCAATCATGCACAAAAAATATGATATTATGCATATATTTATTACCCTGTAATCGTGTATTTTGTATAGGCACAGATGTATGTAAACTTTCACTTGGAAGACAGAATACAGCTTGGAATTTAACACTTGCATAGTTAGCAAATAATGCGCAAATCTACCGCAAAAAACCACTAATTAAATGGAGAGAGGGAAGATGAAGAAAATGGACAAGCTATGGTGAGTAATGAAACTTGAATTCCTTTCCACCTACATTCTCCCTAAAGATATTCTATGCAGTTACAGAGTTTACATGTTAAGAAAAATTCCAACTCTTATGACTGTTCAGGTAATTCCTTACCAAGCTACATGGAAAAGAAGATGGCTTTCACACAGTGAGAAAATTAAGACTGGGCATTAAAATTTCGCAGAGAACTATTTTATAAACCAAATGTAAATTCTCATCATACCATTAAAACACTGGATCCATTTTCGGCGTTCATCTCGTTGCCCTCCAACATCAAACATACTAAGGACAAAGACATAAATCAAGTCAGAATACATTTTGTGTTTGGTTGGGGTTTGTTTTTTTTTTTTTTTCCCCAAATGCAAACAGAAATTTTAGCTCCTCTGTGTCATAGAACCTAAGAGGAATCGAGGGTTATGAGAACCTGAACAGGTGACACTTGCATGCAGAGCTTTCATCACAAAATAGAATTATGTTTACTTTCACTAACACCTACACTTGAAGGTAAGAAATTCTGGTGTATGTATGTTGCAGATTCATTTTCACCCTTACAAGCCAAGACATTAAAAGAGAACCTACAGGAAGTCATTTGCTAAAACAAATATCACAGATATAAAGTCAATAGGACCAGACTAAAACTTTTTTTGGGTCAAGCAATCTTTCTAATCCAGGACAGTAAACAGAATGTGCATTTTCTGTTAGATACATAAAAGATTTTTGTCAACTATTTCACTATATAAGTTAGCAATGAATCAAATACTCAGAAAAGGCATTAATAAAACTAGATTTAAAACATTTTATTCTTTGCCATTTAAAATACTAGCAGAAAACTGCACACTGATTTGCATTTCTACATAAAGCCAGACCACTAAATTAAAAAAACATAAAATACTTCTATAGAACACCAACTTGGGAATTACAGTAGTCTCAATGACTGCGGTAGACCGTCATCCAATTTACTCTGGTATTTGTATGCATTGTATTAAAAAAAAAAAAGAAAAAGATAAAAAAAAGATACTTACTGAAAATTTACTTTATCCACCTGAAACTTGGTTTCAAAAATTCCTGATGTCAAAACTCTGCATCTGAGAAGATCCTAGAGCATAAAGGAAAAGTCACGGATTTAACACAAATACTTCATAATTCTTCACATATCCAGCAACAGAAATACAAACCTTTTACACAGGGCTGACAGTGAGTGCTGTCCTGCACAACAGGGAACACAGCACTGTGAAGCTACATTTAAGGTTCTGATCTCAAAGAGATACGCACACAGATGGGTGAGCGTAGCTTTTAAAGCATGTATATTTTCCACAAGCAGGTTGTAAGTGCCAAGCTTGGAATAGGAGAAAACATTTACAGGCCACTTAAAGCAAATGCAAGAGTTCTGACCACTGCAGACCCATCCCTGGAGATCAGATGATGCATTGACAGATTTCAGTGGGGTTGTGGCACACAACAGGTTCTTCACACTACCACCAAGTAATTCCCAACCCCAGAAGATGGATCTCTCCCCTAGCTGTTCGGTGCTTTGTTATTAAAAGAAGTGTCTATGTCTCAGAATTTTCCATTTTTTCCCACTTTATCCTATAGAAGTACGCTAGATACTGCATTTTTTTATAGGCAGAAAGTGAGGAATAAACATGTGATTTTGGATTAGGGATTTGGTCCTAAAAAGATCCTCAGATTATCTGTTACAAAATGAAAACTATAATTCCTATTCTGATAAAAAAGAAAATCCTCTAATGAAGTTATTTTGTAAAATCTGGGGTTTGGGAGTCGGTGGGGCTGAGAAGATACCAACCAACTTTGCATCAAAGAAAGTGCACGACGTTTATTCAGCAAGTAGGGCAAAATATTAAAAATTACTTGTTCAAACAGATATTTTTAGTGTCACAGAACCATGATGTATATCTGTAATCGAGGCAGATTTTCATTTCACAGTATATTTATGTACATCAACGTAATTACGACAAAGTAATTTTTACTGGAATACTACATATGTACAGTACATGGTAATACATTCTGTGATCATACCTCTACTAGTGCCATAAATGGCAATTAGAAAATTAATGAGATATTTATTCTGAAAGAAGGAGGGGGCAGATAACTTTGTGTAATTCCTTAATGAAACTTTCCTTACCTGGTCAGATGGTGTATACTCATTTTGTTTGACTATGTCAATCTTGTCTAGAAAACTGTGGAGAGAAAAGAAAAAGAGTAACTTTTCATTCTCAAATTAAACAAACTATCTAAAGCTTTAGTAACTGACAGGTTCCCAGATAAGGTTTGTTATATTTTAATGCACTTTAATTCACAAAATGCTGACCACACTTAAAATTAGTGAACATACGTGAGCTAGTGTTTAAAACCCGCATTTCCAAGCAGCACCCAGCAGAGGGCCAAATCTACAGTCTTATTAATCAGGTCTGGTCATCTCATTCCAACTACCTCCCACTCTGCTCCCTCTGCTAGCAAACATACAAGTAGTTTAATTTAGGTAATTTATTCATATAAATTGTACAATATAATCTGCTACTGCTAACAGTAAACTAATGACTCAAATAAATTGTGTATATGTAATTATCCTGAAGGTAAATGGAGTATTTGTTAGAAATATATTGTCACCATAATTCTTTTAATAAATGAAATCCTTAACCCAATTTCATTGCAAGTTCAGAGGGAATACTGATATTTCTGTCAGTTGTTGATACTAGTTTTTCAGTTTACTTTCTGGAGAAGTAACAGCAGTATTCAAGTATAAGAAGATATATTTTATGCAAATTCATTAGCTTTCCTTAAAGAGGATATCTGGAAAATAGTTTTTAACATTTAACTGTAACTTCCTAATTAATTTCCACTTCAAATCAAAGAGCAAAAATCTCAAGGAACCAATTTGTTAACTCTGTTTTATTGGGGTTGTTACTATGACACTTGAAGATGTAGAAAACCAGTAGCTTAAGGATGCAGATTTTATGCCATTTACACCCCCAATCACTTACTTGGTGTCCAACACCAAGTACTCAGCAGGGCTACCCTATGCTCAGACACCTTCCATTTCAGTGTTACTATAAGATCTACCAATGCTTCTACAGATAACTTTACCCATAATATCAATGATTAATCACAGTCTTAAAACCAATATACTTTAGTTTCCTTCTAAATTCCTTCGCATGAGTTCTTTATGAAACAGAAATCACAAAGACACGGTGAGCTTTTCCTTCTGATCCCTACACACAGCCAGGTACGCTCAAAGTGCCCTAACTACGGGTGCAGGCAACAATTTAAAGGCGGGGGGATGGGGGAGGTAGTGACATCCAAGATTCACAAATCAGAAACCAAACCCCCATTAAAATCATCAAGGGCTTTCCTTAGCCCTTAGTTTCAGTCCCTGGTTCCCAGCTTGACTTTCTAGAACAAGAAGAAGCAATGAAAAGCAGGGAAAGGAGGAAAAATACAATGGTATGTTTTAACAATGAAAAGCTCTTTTCACAAGGAAGTAGATGGCCATCTTGTTTCAAGAGACAAATGAAAAATAACTTTTGTTTAGTCTGAATTACAGAATTTTAAATGCATTAAAATGTATCTTAGTAGACATGCTACAAAACCATGAGACAGCGTAAAGATCAATTTTCATTGTGAAAGGTGACATGGAGACAGATATACAAGGATAAAAATGATGACAAAATGCATACTGCAATTTGCAAGATGGATTTTTTCTTCATCTCTTCCAGGCTGTTCATTAATTTTTTTATTTGTTTATTTATTTATTTTTAAAATCCAAAGGAAAAGAAGTAAAGCTGTTTGTTCAGTACACAGAGCATGTAAAATACGTACAATAATCGTGAATTCCAACCCATCTAAGTGTTGCACATTACATTCTATCCTAAAATCAGTTTCAGAACCATGTGGTAGTAACAGAAGTTAGAGGATGCCTGAAAGCTGTTCAGAATGTAACATACTCATAAAGATTTAAAAGGGATTACTACAATTGCCCAGCCTTTCTATACTGAGTTTATCTAAGCATACCATTCTATGCAAGGTTCCACAAGAGGTGGATTTTTTGGGGTCATTTTATTTTGCTTTTAAACAAGCTGCTAATCAGCTTAATGGATTTTGGAAACTGACAATTAGAAAATAACAACAAGATACTGCTAAAACCTGGAACTGAAAGTACAAACCTCTTACTGTTGTTTATGCAGACTATTTTTAGGCCTATGATTTCCTTGAAAAACATCAGCCACATAGGAGCAGCAGTACTGTACTTGAGATGAATTCCAATAGCAATGTTCATGCCAGGTAAAACAAGTTCAAATGGAATAAACATTTCTTCTTCCCCCCCAAACAAGTTCCAACATTCAGTAACATCTGATAGTCATAATAATACTCGTTTAAGAAATAAAGTCTCTCCCCATGTGACAGTTACCAGAAAAACTACCCTTCTTCCAGTGGCATTTGAGGGAAAATGGAGCAAAGCAGTATGTTAAATGAAGACTTCCTCCTGTGCATATACCCTTTCATAAAAGTCTACACTCGCAGTTTTAGGAAGGGCTAGAGACATTACAAACTTGCTCAGACATAACGAAAGGAGATGCTTCTTTCAGTTGATCAACTGAAAAATAAATGTGGCTTTAAGCAGAAAAGAGTTGCAGAAATTTGATCTAGTCTGATACACGTAAAGTAAGGAGCAACAGTAGGAGCAGGAGAGTTCAGAAAAGATCAATGTTCAGAGACTTCTAAGCCAATGTTAGTCAAGACCAAATAATTTATCCAGTAAATTAATGAAGTCAGATGAGAAAAAAATCCTAATTCAAAATAAAAACAAATTAACTAGCATTAATTTATATTTTTAATTCTTGTTATGCTCTATCCAAAATACAACTGAGGCCACTTCAGAACTACTTTGTGTGCTGAATTCAGTGCTGTTGTAGATTGTTCCAAGTCTACTGTGCCCATCAACTATGTCAGCAATGAATTTCATGGGGAGAAAAAAGTTACCTTGCTGAAATAATTCAAATAAAACTGTCAAGCCACAAAACCAAATTTTACACTGCAAGCAAGTCTCACACCAAGTTACAAAGTCAGGCTTTTTTCTTGTGTAAAGTATTCTCGGAGATTATATGGAAAAGCTATTTTCCAGAAAGCAAATAATTCATTCAGCATCGCTGCCAATTCTCACTTAGGGCCAGATCCTGGACATGACTAAATAACAGAATCAGTTAACTGCTTTGCAAAGTACTGTCACTTAGTATAAGGCACTTTTGCCTGTGTTGTAAAACACTAATACTGCTATGACACAGGTTAAAAAAACCCAAAACAACACAAACCAAACCCAGTAAGAAACCCCAAACTTTAGATCATTTATAGTCAGCAACACTGGAGAAGCAGCATCTCCAGGGCAGCAGCAGCAGCAATGTCACCGAGATACTAAAATGAAAGGTATTAACAACAATTTAAAAGTCTGAAATAAAAAAACCCGTTTTTTTTTTTTTTTTTGGTCTCTTTCTTCAGCTTGAGGAAGGAAAAACACAACTGAAATGTTTTAAACAGATCTTTGTGAAGAATCAAGTTTCTTTAATTTTAAGGGGTGCACTTAGGAGGCAGACTTCATAGAGTGAGAGAATACAGAAGCTTTCTGCAGCTCCTGCAGGTCAAAGTAATTGCCATACATGTATCCTCAATTATTTCCAAATTTTTAATTAGCCAACTACATCAAAACCACATCCCAATTTTCAGATCAAGATATATGCCAGTTACTGATTTATTCTGGAGTTCTTTCATACAGAGAGTTTTGTCTTATCCCTGTGTGGGGGAATTTCCTGAATGAACAATGCTGCTGACAGACTGAGAACTACAGCCTGCACTTATTTCACACACCCCCCCCCCCAAGGTATGTAACACCCTAAATTTTCCACCTTAAGAACCAGTAACTTAAAATTTCACTCTCTGATTTGACAAAACAGTTGGCAGAGAAGATTTTTTTTTTTCCTCTGTAAAGAGCCTTTGCTTTCAGTCTAGAACAACCCTGTAAAGGTCTTTTCAAACAGACTACAAAACTATATTTTAAGAGCTTTTTTTCCATCAGTTTTTTTTTTTTTTTTGGTCACATTAGAACCTGAATTATATACACAAAATGTCCCTCTTAAAAATATTAAATCTCATCTTTAGCGTCAGTAAGACACTGAAAATCAACTATTCACAGTTTCAATCCCCATTATATTCAACATTTGTAACCCACAACCCTTAACAGTAAGTAGCACTGGAACTCCGTATTTGTGAATTTTCTCGCCTCTAAAAGCCTCTGAAAAGTATTCTGCAGACAGTAAATCATACAACTCCTGCCTGCTTGCTTTCATTCTGCAATTCCTGCCTCTACCATTGCATCCTGAAATGCACACCTTACATTAACCCTATTTTAAAGGTAGGCACACAGGGAGTAAGTTAATCGTTCAGAGTCTCTTGAGTCAGTGGAAATGGAATTTTCGTTTCCTCTGAGTCATGCATTTTTATCAAGATATTACTAAGAATTAAGAAGAATATCACTAAGAATTATCAAGATTTTACTAAGAATTAAAGTTATATTTACCCTCATCACCTTTAAAACACTCTTTACAATACAGGTTTCTATGTCCAAAGAGAAATTAAACATTTATTTGCTGATTTTCCTAAAGATCAAACTGTGCAAATCCCCAGCAGCTTTTTATTTATTTATCTCTATCCTATCAGGACTACAAAGCTAACTCAAAGCTCCCTAAAGTAGTTTTAAGATGAAATTTAGCTCAATTATTAACAGTGTTTAGAAACAAAAGTGTACTTTTTATTTCCCAGGACAGATCATGCTTTACCTCTACTTCACTCCCTGTTTAGTCCTGGTCATAATCCTTTCTATTATTCAGCAACAAGCTTTCTAAAAGTTAATTATTTGATAAATTCTTACTTTACCTATTTTGTTTATGCTGAAGCCAGAGTCATGGGATTAGTAAGAAGATATAATACTCTCTTTAAAAGGTTATTTGAGCTGAGAAATAAATGATGTATGTACTGTAACTTTAACACAGTTTCAAAACATGTTAATACAGAAGAGTTTTCCAAACCCTGAAAAGCCAGGGCTGTTGCAGTGCCCAAGCCATGGCTCCCCATGCAGGCCAATACCCTGGTGGAACTCAGGGCACACATGCACCATCGACTGTCCCTCCAGTCTGACCCTTTCTGCTGCTTGTGGAAGCAAGCAGGATATTGGGGGGGGGTGTGTGTGTGTGTGTGTAAATCCTACTCCTTAAAAGATTTCTTTTACATTTCAGCTAGTTTATTTTGCAAGAGAAGCAGAAAAGCAGGCAAAGTTACAGGAATGATGCAAATAAAATAAGCAAACATTCCATCTGCTAATATTTATGATATTCTGCAAACATGGACAGTATATGAAACCAAACTTGTCACTTTTTTACTCAAGATGAAGTTAAAAATGAAAACTGTGACTTTAATAGACTTTTATTTGTTTTTAAAGATATACTGATATTTTCTATGATTTCCAAAGGTGGAGTTTTTACTGTTAAGGTGGTCACAGGAGACACGTCATCAACGTTACGGGATGATTAAAATATTCAGAAAGGCACAGCTCTTTTTTCCCCTAAACAAAACTAGGTAAGGAGAGAGAAAAAGATTTCCATCACAACCTTTGCAATGACTTTAACTGCTTCTCAAAGGCAATTAAGAAAAAAAAAAAAAAAAGCCTTTAGAGACAGGCACATAGGGACAGTATTATAACAAATATTATTGGTATAATTATGAAAGCACTATGTTGTATGTAAAGCATCTCACGTACAAAGTTCCTACAATGAAATTCTGCATGACAGTTCTCGGGAAATAAGCAACCCCTTCAAAATCAGATTTATATTGGAAATGAACTTCAAGACGTAGCGTACGACTTGAACAGAATTCAACCATGACAACTCTTTAGAAAACTTTCCCAAGAAGCTGCAAATATTTTTGTAATTTCCCATTTCAAGTCAAACGATTATGATGATTTCCTTATCAAAGCAGCAAGTCACGCAAAAAGATTTTAAAACAGTCTAAAGCTCAGAATTTAATTAGAGATAGTATTAATGCGTACATATCCCAGAAGAGTGATTTTGAGAGCGGCCCCAGCTGTAATTACAGAAGAACCTCGCAGCATTCCAGCCACTTGGAGGCGGAGGGGCACCATGGGTCTAATTTTGAAGCAAATAATGAGAAAGCTGAAAAGTATGACTCCATATATTTGGAATCATCTTGTGGTAATCAAGGTTACAGTTCCTTATATGGTGTGGAGAACATGAAGCACACAAAAACACAAAAAATAGAATATTAAAACTACGGGGTATAAAGAACTGCAGCTATTGCAAAACCCCCTAACCATACCCCGCCGACCAGCCAGCAAAGCCCTCTTACTTCTGTGTTGCCATGAAGTACAAACCCTTGCCCTAAAAGCAAGGCTGGTTACGAATCCAGCTTCCTAAAGTGCATAATTAAAAAAATGTAATCTGCCAGGAGGCATGAATGAATTTTAGACAAACGCAGCAGGATACAAACTATCCCTTTAAAAACTGCTAGCAATCAAAAAGAGAAATAGGGAAAAGGTAGGAGAAAAAGAAAAATCTATTTAAAGAGGTTGTAGTTGTCTTTTCTTTTTTTTTTTTCCTCCCTGACTGTCTAAAGTTAGTCTGGCTTAGAGGATGCACTAACTTTCCCAATCAGTTTTACATTACAGCACAAGTCCAGAAATAGCTCCCAGCCGCCTTGGCCTCTAGCACAGTTGCCATGACAATGGAACCACAGTGCTATAAATAGCTCATCAGCACCAAATCTTGTGAGACACATCTGGAATGGGGCCAGCCCAGCCCTGGCCTGACAAATAAAAATAGGCACAGGCAGTTTCAAAGGCTGGAAAGGTACAATGCGGCTCGGCTTGTGTGGAGCGGTGGGCAGAGAAACAGTTTTGATTGCTTGTTAGCATAAGATTTATTTGATAGGAGATTGGGAGAAGTATAAAAGTTACTTTACTGCATACTAAACACTCAAGCCTTTCTCTAAGGTCTATTTTTCTTTCTCCTCCCCTAGTCTGCAGCAAAACCATACTGCCTTTCAAACTGTAACAATGCAGTCTTTTGCCCAGGAGACCATTAAAATAAGTAAGAACAGAAGAGATCTTCAAAACTTCCCCCCCTAACTACTTTTGTACCTTTTTGGCTCAAGTGCATTTAAGCTCTCCTGCAAATCTGACAGGCAGGCTGGATGGGATCCTGCACGGGTCAGAGCGAGCTCTTTGCTCCAGGTAAAATCATTCACAGGGTGCTCAGTGCCTCCATGAGCCTGGCACAAGATGTGGTTCCCCCAAGCCCTCTGCTAGGCTGCAGCGATGGCTGCTCTCCTCCTTGCCCTCCACGCTGTCGCTTTGCATCACGCCCCACGGACCCTCACTGGGGACAAAACTACAGCTGCGGACTACACTGAGGTTACAAACCCCCCGTGTCTGCAACTCGGGCCAGACCTGAGCCGTGCCTGCAGAGGTGGAAGGCAGAATCAGTAGTCGTGGCATAAGCCAGCCCACTTTCCAACGGCTCTGCTTGACAAAAGTGCCTTTTGAGCACGCATTTTCTTTCGCTTAGTGGGTGAGAAAATGTCGTATTTTTAGCACAGACTCTTGATCAACCCATTCAATTACATCCAAATTATCTGTGTGGGAACAGAATGTTATGTCAAAAATGTTATTCAGTATATTTGTCAATATTACCCAACAGAAGACATTTGTATAATCAAGAGATTCAATATTTTCTACAGCATATGAAAGCAACAGTTCAGGAATCAGACTGAAGTTGTAAGACTTTGCTATTTCAGACACGAAATAGCAGTCAGCATGATAGAACACAGTGAACACCACTCCCAAAATATAAAAATCTTAGTTCCTTTATCAAAAACCAATAGAGACTACAGATGGTAATCAAACCCCAGCAACTATAATAAGCATTAAGCCACAGTAAAATATCTTCCGTATGCCATAAAGGCACCATGCACGCACTCCTCACAAACTGCACCATCAGCCCACAGGATTCCTTTAGGTCCCTACACTGGTATTTTAATTTCTAAAAATTGTAGAGTAACTTCCATTCAGACTTAAAGCTGTACGTAAACTTCCCTCTCCTTCCCCCTTCCTTTTACCACATCCAGTTTGCTAATTTCTGTCTGTGCAGTGTATGTTTCAGAAAACAGCAGTTTTCATGCAAGTATTTTGGAAAATGTCATTTATGACACGCAACGCAGTGCAATTCAGGATTTATTGGTTTTTATAAAGATACTCAAAGTTAGTTTAAGAGTCTATAATCAACTGCACATTTTGATTTAAGTTATATAAAAGAGAACTATATTTTTGTTTTCCCTTAGAAAAACATTCATTAATTATTACAAGATAAGCCTATTCTGGCTCATATAATGAACAAACCTTCTGGTTTTGTCTGGGAGAAAAATGAGAGGGAGAGGGTTGTAGAGCACAAAAGACTGCAAGGTAACCCAAACCTGGCCAACACTCCACAGCACCCCCAGGAAGCCTGCCAGATCCCCTTCTGCCATTAACTCTTCACCTCAAGTTGCTGCTTATGGATCCCTCCTCCTCCTCCTCCAGCAATGGCTTTGGAGAAGGAGGCCTTCCCCAGGCAGATCATTTGTGCTCCTTTAGTCTTCCCATTGACCGGGGACACATTTTATCCCCAAGGTTATTAAGCTGTCTGCCTGTGACCGTACACCGCTACCCGTTTTCAAATGAAACCCATCCCGCACAGCTTCCTCCCACCGATAACCGACACAAACCCCAAACACTTGAGACTGCTCCAGCTGCCTTCACTCCTACTTTGCAAACTTGTACAAAGCTATTTTCACACTCTTACAACTACCAAAACAGACCGATTAAAACCAACTCACTACTGCGTGCCTCCGAGGCTCACTCCGCAATACAAGCCTGTATATGTCAAATAACTTCGGAACAGCCCCTCACCCCACCCCAGAAAATTACTTAGCCATGCCAGGAAGAAACATAAGCTGATCCAAGCCCAAGGTTGGGTACAGAAATGAAAAGTAACGATATGGATGAGATCACCATGTCGTGATCTGATTCCAGGACAAGCCCAGGGCGGGAACATGGTGTGAGTGGGGAGGAACGTGGCGCAATCCCTGTTAACTTACGGCGATGTCATTTTAAATACGTCGACTACTTTTTAAGTATATGTCCCTAATGTAGGCTGCTCTGAGCAAGTAAAACAGGTGAACCTAATGGGATATCCTTTCATTGTGTTTCAGCAAAGTATTCACATGAACCTTGTCCTCATGGTCTTTAGCTCCCTCCAGTGCCATTGAATCAGCAGAATTGCTTACAATTGCTAAAGACCATCTGTCCACAGAACTTTAAAATTGCATTATTCTGACAAAATTAGTGACATCACTAACAAGTAAAATTAAACTTATGCTAATAATTTAAAATGTTAATGAAAGTGTATTCCCTCAACAACTGCGATCAAAACTCACAGCCAAATAATAAAGAGGAGACAACCCAAAGAGTTAGATGTGAAGTAGGAATAAAACTATACTACCTGACAGCCACAAGATGCTTTAGAAGCATTATTTATTGGCGTTTGCCAATATTCTTTGATAAAAGAATTAATAAACTAATACTTCATACTAGTTTCCATAATTTGAAGAAACAGAGCCGTCTGCAAAAATGGACAAATCAAAAGTTCAGATGGTTCCCGTATTTTTCAGCTTCTGTGTGGTTTTCATGTACTAGACCCAAAACTCTGAGAATACAGAACCAGGCACTTCCCCATCTGCTATCTGAAAAACGAGCAACATCATTTTTAACAGAAATTTTAGAGACAGAAGTAGGTGGAGCTGACATGATCTCACGTGACAGAAAAGGAATTCTGATCCTAGGACTGAGTTTCCGCAGGAACTGGGGAAGCAGTGATAGCTTGGGGAAGGAATCAGGCCCCAGATGAGCCCAAAACAATGGGAGAACAAACTGCTGCTGGGTTTTGAACAGGGTGGTAGGGAGGACACTTCACTACCTTATTTAAATACACTTGTACAAAAGATCTTCAGAGATACAGTTCATATGTATTTAATGGGCAAGAATATAAATCCCACATTGGAACTTTGTCTACTTAGGCACCATCCCACTAAGATTTTTGTTCGGTATTTTAGGAAGTTAGGTTCTTTTGCAAAAAGGCAGTAATTTAGACTGTTATCCTGCTTACAGGATGCTCTAATATTCCATTTCTTTTATGCCAGCATCACACGTGATGCTTGCTGCAGGCACTCGGGATGGGAACGGGAACAGCAGTCAGTGTCTTCACAGGACTACCTGTCAATACCTGTTCAGGAACTGACAGTTTAAACAACTCACAGCAGCTCACATTTCAGTTTTTGCTTTGCTTTTCTCAGAGGCATGTTCTCCCCTCCACCCCCCTTTTTAAAAAAAAAAAAAAAAAAAAAAAAAAAAAAAAATTGTTCTTTCTCCAACTTGCGATAAACAGCTCCAGGCCTCTGTAAAAGAAGGCGGCACACAACCTGGCATCAAGTATTAAAAGCATATGTAAAAAACATACCTCTTGTTCTAAACTGAGTTATAATTTTCTCTTTAAAACTTCTGCTTGATCATGAAATTTAATACCAGACATATTAAAAAAAAATAATTTTAAAACAAGCAAGTGATACAGAACTACCATAGCAATTTCATACTGTTAATTTTTAGCAGTATAGTGACACTTATCTTTGGCTACTGTGAAAAGTATTGCCTGCAAGTATCTGTTTCTCTGTTCTTTTGCTGTACAATAAAATGAAGAAGTCAAATTTAAGTGCTTGTCTCTCCCTGGTACACATTACATTCAGGCAGATAAAAGGACCAAGAAACCAAGCCTGAAGTCAAATTCAAAGGCAAACAATAAAGGTGAACATGCTACTACGGTGGGAAAGACATTCATGGAGAGTGACCATATTTCTGAAAAAGTGCAACCCTCCTTTATTCTCACAGAAATTTAACACACCAAAACCAACTGTCTGTCATCCAGTTTTATGATTTTGCTCTTTGCTGAGATTTTTGCTAATCTATAGAGATCCTCCACCTTCGCTTACTTGCATGTTGTTTGTGGTAATATCAATACATAGTCATTGACTATGGAGTATTTCCCCAAACTGTATTTGAGTATTTAGTGCTTCTAAGCTTACAATTAAAATGGACACCACTCACAAACAGCACTAATTCAGCCATGCCATGCCACTTTAGAATCTTTTAAAATGTTTTGGCCCTTCCCTTCTCTTCCCCACTGACCTGCTAACTTCACTCAGCTCATCCTGAGCAGGTCAATCACTTTAAAAATATGAACTTCTTTAAATCTTATCTCTCAAAACACAAGACTGGCTATAAAAGACCTTAAAACAGTATTAAATCTCTAGTAATTCAAATGTCTGTGAAGCAGTAGGATATATTTTCTATTTGCAAAACTTATTTTAACATTTGCAATGTTTATTTTTTAACATCAACTTTGCTAAGCTGCAAGCTTTTAAGACTAAAGTAACACAGAATTAAGAATGAAGCATGCACAGGAAAGGTAAAACCCCTGACAAGGCACAACCGTAGCCTGTTTCCTCTCAGCCAAGAGTCACGTCTGCTGGTTTCAGCACAGAGAGGTTTTCCATCTTCGCAGTTCCCTGACTCACAGCCGAGCAGTCAGGTGCTGCAAAACATGGAACCGAGACAGGACTGGAGTTAAGTGGGCAGAGATGCGTGCGGGTGGATATGCGTGTGTGAGATAGAGCTGTTGGGTGAGGGCATGGCAAACCAGGAGGAGAGAGGAAATTTTGGAAGGACTTTAAAAATCCCTTATTCTCTAACTAGCTTAAGATGGCGTTACAATGAAGAAATGGTAACTCAACTGCTTCGGGTCAAAGTAGTTCCATTAAACTAGCTTTACTGACCACTACAGTTACATAAAAGTGTTGGAATTACCTAAACAATTACTAAATATATTGTTCATAGAAAGTATTATTTCAGCATGAGCACTTTAAAATCCCTCAACAGCAGAATGGATAGCTCTGTTTTGAAACCAAACCTTAGATTCAGGAGAATACTATGATTAGGTACTAAAGGTGACACACAAGCACCACCCTTGCAGTCTCAGCATCCTCACTGGCCTCCTTATTGGCAGACTTTACACAGAGGCCGAGGACTGAGAAAATCTGGGTGGGGGGGCTTCTCCCACATCCCTATCCTTCTTTTCTAACATGGGTCTCTGTGCTCCCAGGCAGTGCCAGAGCCTTGACCACAAACCACCCTTTTATTGAGTTGAAGAAAACCTTTGCACTGAGGTTTACTGTACAAAACTCTGCAAAATTTAAATTACTGCCACGTTCTCTAGAAGATTTAAATTTAGCCCCTCAAGGGATGAGGGGAAGGAGAAAGGAGAAGGAAAGATTCCAGCATTATGGTTGTGAAGCAAGTACAAAACAGTGTGGTGAGCTCCACCTATGCAGGTAGCGTGAAACAAACACACCGAGAGGATGGAAAAGAATTTCATCTCAGGGGGCATTAATTTTGAAGCTGCAATGACACTAGTTTATGCTTTATTTTATTACTCTGAAAAGTATCACAAAGGTATGAATAACAACACATTTTTGCACCACAAGTGGGTGGACTCCCCACCCCCCACACTCAATCACAGTTGGGCAGCAGGGAATTTGAGGAAAAGAAGAGTCAAACTGAAAGGTGTGCATTCAAGTTCCAGAAAAATTCCCAAATCCACTGTCTGACTAAAAGCTGTAAGATTCCAGTAGGACATATACATCTTGACCATCTCTTTGTCTGCAGAGGGCAGTGTCTCATGTTTTGCATTTTAAATGGCTGAAACTCTAAACCTAAATTATTTATTAACAGTTTAAAAATTTCCTCTTCTACATGAAAGGAACATTTAAGACAGTCTCAGGAGAAGAACTGAACTAAAACAGACACTAATAATCATGGGTAGAATTACTGCAGTGGAAAAGATAAAAAGGGATCTAAGAAGGTTTCTCTTCCCCAAACATATCCCAACATCAACATATATTAAGGGGTTATGAATGAAGCTGGAGCTCTGGCTGCCCTTACAAAGCCCTCCTCAATATCCAAGCCTATTACTTTGCACAAAGACATAAATCCACTGACCCTCTTATGTCACCTGTACAGCTGATGTACTGCACCCTTCAGTGTTGAAGTCTTGGTTCAAATACATGCCTAAAACTGAGTGGGCATCTGAGATATACAGCCCACAGATCTGTTAATAAATGTGCAGTAGATGTGACATTGATGGACATTAGTGGTGACCTGGCAGTGCTGAGTTAACAGGTGGACTTGATGATCAGAGGTCTCTTCCAACCAAAACAGTTCTATGATTGTATGATTCAAAGCTGTGCTAGGAAGCAAGGGCAGGCAGCAGCTCTGGTAGAATGACTGTGACCCAGCAGTAGCCTGGACTGCCTCACCTATTGCTCTGATACCTGTAAATACAAACTATGCCATTTAAGAGTGCTGAAGACAATAACAGGATTTCCATTTGTTCTACATTACTATAATTAGAGCTTCCGGATCTCGGTTTCCACTGAAAACAGCAGCAAAGATGGTAAGGTGGAAGAGACTCAGAGCAGATGGGCCAGATAGGAAGAAAGTCTGGAGAGAAAGCTCAGTTGTTCTGGTGAAAAGGAGGTGTGTTCTTTTATTGCTTACACCATTATCAGGTGCTTATACATATCCAGTCTATAAACATTATAATCGCATGTGAAACACAGCTTTTGTCACGCTACAGTACTTCAACTTAGCAGCAAATTATTAGATACACCACAAAAAAAGAGTTCCCCAGCACAGCAAGTGATATTACACAGAAGTAAATAATATGCGACTACTAAATATAGCCACTCTGTCTTCTACATTTTCCAGCCCAAGACATTTTTGCAGCATCTTGAACACACTAGCTGTCCTGTATTGATTGTGATGTTCAAAACTAGTGACAGGTGCAGAGCTCTCAATATGGCACTTTTCCCTCACCCCATCCCACCCACATTCAGATCCTATAGCTTCAGCTTGTAAAACTACAGTTATCCTCTTTGTCTAAATGCACATGCACAGGAAGTTCATGGAACAGGCTGCCAACGAGCAGATGATAAAATTAAAAAAGATTTGAAATGCTAAGAAACTGTGCCAGAATTATACACTGCATCTAAATACAGGTTTTAAGGGAACATCACTGGAGTACTTCTGCAGATAAGCATATCTTTTATTTTAATTAAAAAAAGAAAAAATTCCCTACTTTGAATGAGCCTACTTCTATTTGAGGGACCTACATTTTATTAACACATCTTATGATTTTCTGTTTCTTTGCTTAAAGACAATAGAATGGGGAAGAAAAAAAAAATAAAGGCCGATATAATTTACATTCGGGTCACTGACTTTCTTGATTGTGGCTCCAAACACCACGTCCTAGAGAAGGAAAAAGAGTCACCCAAGCCCCACACTGCTCTGCAGAAGAACTTCCTCCTGTTACCTACATTCACTTCTATCAGTGAAGCTGCAGAGATTTAGCAGTGTTACAGTCATAAGATATCCCAAGGAAGAAGAAAAAAAAAAGTTCAACTAACGTAAAAATTGAAAACTGCAACTTTTAAAAAATAAATTACTGATTTCTAAGTAAGTACGCAGGGAAACTGCCATACATTTACATAGACATATATGTGTCTAACATAAAGTAACAATCTATTTCAGTTTTCTGCATGTCCAGCATGAATCCATTATGATGCTTTGTGGTATGGATGGTAGAAATTAAAGTGAAACAATTTAGAATTTAAAAGAAAGATACACTATTTAGATGAGGATACTCCAACACAATTTGCCCTGTAACCCATATATGTGTAAGAGCAGCATACACTTGTACAGATTCTGGCAATTACAAAGGTTTGTTTCAAAAAAACGCCACATTTCATGCCATCTAAACAAAGTAATTGTCACTATCTCACAATCTACACTGTGATTTCAATTATGAACATACAAAGGGACTGCTCATGAGAACTGAACCGAGAGGGTAAATTGCACTCCTCATAATAGTAACAAACCTGTGTTCATTAACATGTGTTTGTTTTTAAAAGGTGTTTGTTGAATTATTACAAACATCTTACAGACTGGTAAAAGAAGAAAAATGTACTGGGTGCGGCACTAATCTTTCATTTGTAAGACTTGTCTTCAGGGAAAGCAGTTTCATATTCTTTACAGCCACGTGACTTTATCAGAAAACCACAGTGCACAAATTTGGCATAATTAGCAGGACCTTCTTAAATACAGCCCAGAAGAAAGCTCTGAGGGAAACAAACACATTTCACATCATTAGGGAAAGTCAAAGCTGAAGTGGAGGTACCAGCCTCTGCACAGAACAGCAGAAATTCTACCTATTTTTAGCTCACAAATCCAGTAAGAAAACAGCTGGGAGTCTAATGAAATTATCTTAGTGACAAATTTAATGGACTGAACACTAAAGTTACTATTTTTAAATAAAGTTCCTAATTATCTTTCAAAACAAGAAGCAATTAAGCAGCAGTGGAGTTACGGCTTCCCAAGCGTCTGCTAAGGCTTGGCTCCAGACTGAAACTGGGAAACAGCTCAACACCTTTCTGATCCTAAAAACTGGTTGAGGAGGAGGCTGAGGGTTTGGTTGTTTTTTAGTTTTCTTTTTCTCCCTCCCCCAACCCCCCTTTTTTGTTTGTTTTTGTTTAACCACCCCCTTATTTCTCTATTTGTTCTTGGCCACTGT
>JANHGN010012343.1:39490-53308 GCA_024605025.1 Megaceryle maxima | reverse complement strand
TAAGACTCAATTAAAGAATAACATCAGTTCTGAGACAGATTTAAGAAGAGACAACATATGCATTAGCCTTCTCAACTTTTAATTTTTTCAAAGTATTTATGGAAATTTCATTAGAAAAAAACCCAAACTTCTTACTGAGGGGTTGATGAATTTACAACTCTATTTTCCTGTGATGTCTGTACAACACCCTGAAAGTGCAAGCAGCAAAACAAACTGGTGAAGATATTTTTGGTTTGTGCCTGTTTGGTACAAAATTCAGGTAGCATGACAATAATCAACTCATCTGTTTGAAAAGTTTACTTCATCTGGAGAGTTGATGTCTTGCTTAGTCAAAGGTGTGTGTATCATCAATGGAAATATGATTTTGATGGACTGGATCTGTTAAGGAAAAATTTTTAAAACCAAACTTTCACCCTTGCCCCCACCCCCCCTCCCTACCCCAGGGGGCGGGGGGGGGGGGGGGGGGGGCACGTGAACTTTACTTTCCTGACAGTCAGGCAGTTCTGCTGCATTCCACTAACAAACCACATCGGAACAAGACAAGGTCACAGGACGGCAGGGCAGCACCATGCATTCCAAGACAAACTGCACAAGCTGATTTTCTCCTTCCAGGATAGGTAAATACACAGCAAACTGATTTATTTTTCATTACTCATATCTGACATCATGTGATTAATATTGACTGTAAGGCCACAAGGAGAAGGAAACTGATGGCATCTTGTCATTCTCTCTGGGTTTGGGCAGAGATACTAGAATGTGTTAGATTTGTCAAATCAGACAGTTTAATAAGCCACTTACTTGAACAGGGAAACATCTGCATTCCTAACGGTGTGAACAAGTGTTAATTATTGCTTGCTATTTTAGGGAAGATATGCCAATGATATCACAAAGGAAACGCATACCTACAAATAGTTGAAGATATTCTCCAGTTACTGGCATGTGTCCAGAGCCGAATACAAAACTCTTTGGGAGAGGCCAGAGTACTCAGCACTTCCCCTGAGTCAGAATTATTTTCAGCACTCATTCAGTCTCATTATCAATAGTTTTTCATGCTTAGAAAAGAATTAGGCCAAAATATTTTGGGTTTCTGCTTATAGTGTCTTCAAATTTTCAGTAGACAAATTAAACTGGATATGGCTACAATGGGAAGGGAATTTTATTTAAGAAACTTCTCTGAAGTTTGAACTTTCATTTTTTCCCTTTCAGAGTTTCAAAACATCACAGTGAGAAATATGCCAACACACAATTCCATACCCATAATCTACAAAGCATCTTTGGTTAACAGGCATCACTAGCATATCATCATGCTATTTCTTTCTTCACTATTATATAAAACATAAATTTTTATTTGTGAATAGTTAATATAATATAAATTATTAATATTTCTATTCTTCACTACTTTCACAAGAAGCTTAAGCACCACAAAAGCTTTATCTGTTGATACTAGAACACTGCTCAGTTTTAATCCTTTCATGCAACTCGTATTTGAAGCACATCACACTCATTAGGGAGGAAGAACTCACTTTTGGTGAAAGCACTAAGACGGAAGTTGGCAGATACAGACCCTACTCCCCATTTCATCAAGATTCCTCTGCAATTTTAAACCAAGTAATGAATGTTCCTCTGCTACTTCAGAATATACTCATACACAGAAAGAAGGCAATTCATTAATGGATTAAACTTACTGATAGCATAAAAGGCTCACAAAGAAGTCTTCTGTAACATTCCAGCTCTCTCTTGGGGCAGTAGAGAGCGGTAATAGAAGCATTTCAACCATCAGCTATTTTTGTAGACCTCTGGCTAAGAAGGAAGGTTTAATAAAACTGAGAAATTTCCTTTGAGCCTTAAATAAGGGTTTGGAAAATGTCTTTCATACTATGTCATTAAGTTGCTTTTTGTGTAATGAATACATAATAAACTTAAAACAAAGAGTCAAACCAAGAGAACTTATTACCTTATGCAGTGCTAAAAGCAAATGCCATTTCAAACAATGGGTTGAACCCGGGACCATACTGCAACTTTGCTGCCCCCTTTCAGGTTGGAAACAAAAAGCCTATTTTTGCCAGCAGCTTCCATCAACAGAAAAAGGTAAAAGATAAAATAGTTCCTCCTCATTCTAAATCCAGACAAATGCCAAGGACGGATCGCTAATCATCTTAAAATCTTTCTGAAGGGAAGGAAGTTATAAAGCGTTCGTAGACTTGTAATATAGTGTACCTGAAGAAATCAAACCCACATACATTTAAAATAGATTAATTAAAAGTTCTGTTTATTTGCTGAGATTTTTTTTAAGACTGAAAACCTACACAGTTCCTGGGAACTTAAGAAATCTTGAATTTTACCTGAACACTGACGAAGTGTCATGTACTCTCCAGAGGCAGGTTGAAAACTGACAACCTGCTGCTTCTCTGAACAGCAGGACTCACCAGAAGAAATGTTTGTGTTCAGAAACCATGATACCCTTAACAGCTCCAGTCAGCTTGGGGCAAAACAGGATGAAAACTTGGAGTCACACATGCAGCAAACACCTGTTCATCCACACACCTTCATGCCCACATGAGCTCTCACCAATTTCCACTGGAGTTTGATAAGGGAAAAGGCCTGTGTTTGTGTATCTCTCACAAGATTTGGGACCTGACATTTTTAAAAATCAATCATAACTCCATAAACTCTGTAATGCTCCTCCTCCTATCATAAACTGCATAACACTCCCTGTTGCTCTGTTCTGTGTTAGAGTATCCCTGTTGGGAAGTCACAGATGGCTGCATGTAAAAAGTTAACTTCACACAACATGGCCATACTGTATTTGGTAGTGGAATAATGAAAGACAACTTTAAATGTAGCATGGAGGAACATGTGCAAAAAGAATATTCCACAGAATCAATATGTATTCATCACAGTATTTTTCACTGTTTTCTTTTTAGCTAATTCCATGCTCAGTTAAGTTCATACTTTATTCATCTGACATGATGCAAATGAAATTAAAATACCAAAGTCATGTTCACCATCACATTTCCAAGTCTTTGTATGTTGCAGAACTTTTAAGCCTGAAGGCATTTTTTATTATCCACCCAAAAAACCATGTCCACAGGGTAATCAGCACATTTACATGTTGCTTAGTCTGCATATAGCCTCTCACACTCAAGTCACTGCAATACCAGGCAGGCTCACAGGTAAAATTTTATTTCATCTATGCATACACCAATATTCTGTGATAGTCTCTTACTGTGATTAAAACCAGAAAATGCTTAAGAATTTCTACATTGAATTTATGCTTATTTCCTGTTTAATTCAGCTGATGGCTCTTCTATTTCAATAGAAATTGAATTAATCTGTTCTTATTCTTTAAGACTGCTCTGAGGAAAACAAAGATGTATCAAGAGAAATTAAGTCATGATTTCTTCAAATTAATTTCTAAACATGAACTTATGAATCTATAAATATGGTATGGCAGGAATTTACAAGATAAAAATACAAGCACAGAATAAAGCATTAACATTTAATTCTAATCAAATAAATAAAGCAAAATATAGGCTGAGTTTTTGTACTATATAAACAACTGCACTACAGAAAAGATTTGCAGATGTCATTGTCTAAAGTTGAAGATCGTAGATTCTCCAATTTAAGGAAATACTTCATGGTATTTCAGCAGAACTGTGTGAACACCTCAGTGAATTCAAAGGGCACATTCCTTTCATTTCCTAGCCCACAATATCTTCATGCACAGAATATGTTTTATTCTACTGCATGTAATAAACTGAAGCATAAGAAATAATAGCATCCTCATTTTCACTGCAGTTAGAAACTGCTGTTACTGTCAATAAAATCTGGATTAGCAGAAGGTGGGACAAGAGTTGTTCCTGCAGGTGCTGCCACATTTAAAATAAAATCAGGTGTAGCAAGAAGTACTGCAGCAAACAAATCAAGGGACTAATCACTATATGGAAAAGCAAGGCTAATGAGTAAAGCTGCTTAGCTCTCACACTTCATCTCATTTCTGCTTACAGAAGTCAGAAGGGAGAGTGGCTTTTTTTTTTTTTCCTTTTTTAAATACACATGTACTCATTATTGAGGCCAAATTTAAAAGGCAAGGTACTGTAATATATCTGCTCTTCTGAAAGACTGGCCTAAGTATGTATGTAATTTTACTGAATACTGGCTTAACAATTTATGAAACTCCTCCTATAGAGATGCTGCTAGTTGATAGCTTTCTGCTTTCTTCAGGGGAAAGAAAAAAAAAAAAAAAAATTCTCAAACTCTTTCCTACCAATTAGAAGTTGGGAAGAAGAAAAACTCTAAAAGAAGGTGAAAACTAGGGGATTTAAACTTTAATTGAGGAAATGAGGTCAAATAAACAAATCAACAAAAATATGCAGCCTTCATTACAAGACAAAGATAAACCCAATTTTATATTCAAGTAAAAATATGAACCCCTGACTTAAATTAACAAAATCAAACCTATTATGCAGAAAACCTAAATTGGCATTTTCCAAAGCTTCATGCTAATTTGGTGGCATCCATTAAATAACGTGATTTCCTGATACATACAGTCTGTGTTACTTTTGCTAAACAGACTGAATATTGTATGAATACATGTAAGCAGTTGTACAACTTAATACATTTTAAAACAATTGTTATTTTATTTCATCACCAGCCAGGCTGTGTCACTTTCTTATCTGCTACATTTTCTTTTTGTCCATGACCTTTGTTTTAGATGGGACACCAAAGTTCTATTTAAATGAAGAATATCCACATATTAACTTTACTTAATAAATAATTCTAAATGGATGCATAAAGTATAGCAAATTTAAAAGCTTATCAAAATACATTTTTTAAAAAGAAGCTATTTTTTGCACAGTTGATGAATTAAGCAATGGTTTTCCATCACCACAGCGTTCTGCTTTGTGGAAGCAATGAGTTTGTACTTTTCAAGGATATTTTTAATTTTTTCCAGTTTTAATATTTTACTATTTCCTATTTTTTATGTTTGGATGGTATAGCAAACTAAATGGCAGTGATTAATTTTTCTACAAGATGCTACAAATGGTCTCTTCATTTCAAAACAGCCCAGGTTCCTGGTCAGTGCTTTGATTTCTGGAAAAGTTTAGCCATCAAAACATACAGCACAAATATTTTTTACTTAGCTTTACACTTAGGTGTGAAAAGAAATAACTTCCCCTATTAAAGTTTATTTGCTATATATGCACACAATTTTTTTTTTAACTATATATTTTACTAAAGAATTACTTTTAAAAAATAAATAAATCAAGGCCTCTGCAAGTGAGAAGTGCCCTCTGCATAAATTATGCACACTCCTACAGAAATCCCCAAGACATTATTTCATGGAGCAAAAGAACCAGCACAAGTAAAATGCATGATATTGAAAACAGTTTGGGCTGAATTCACCCACCAGCTGCTAAGGGACGGAGACACCCCCAAATCCCAGCACACACCTGCCGGGGTGCGGCTCCCAGCACAGCTACAGCGGCCGCATGGGATCACCGCAGAAGTCCTGCACAGCCAAAAGCTCACTGTTCCAGGTAACAGTGACTATGAAAACTGCTGTCAAAAAAGATTGCCACTGGGAATTTGCTTGGGAATAGAAAAATGGAAATTTTGTAATAGTATTTGCTTTTACTTATTAAAATAATGCCTAATCTCCAAATAAATCAGATGCTACTTTATGCCTTATACTCAATATATTTTCAATTATTAATGAAAAAAAGTGTCAACACAGCATTTCTAAGCATGATGCAACAGGCTAGTTCACAGCCTAATTAAAATGTAGGATACTGCAGACTTCAGTGGAAATTAGGAAAGCTTTACAAATTATTAGCAATATCTAGCAAATTCTGACATTGGTAACCTGTTTACTCAAAGTGATTTTTCTATCAGGCACCTTATCCATGTGGACAAAAATTAGAAATTGCAGGAGATTCATTTGCAAATCATTACCAGTTATACATGTTTTAATTATGAGAAACAGAAGTGAAGTAGCTGCCTACCTCAGAGTCCCTATACTAAAAGGAGGCTTCACAAGAACCGTTTAATTAATCTGTACTCAAGAGTTTATTTCTGCTATTAAAGGATATGAAAACCAGCTTTATTTAAGTCCTGGTAAACTCTGATCAGGTAAACTCAATTGGATTATCTAGTAGTCCATTTAGAAGGAGCTGCTCTGAGTCGATAAGATAATGGAGATTTAAGGAAGAGTAAGTAAATATTATTTAAGAGGATCTAGTACCACATCATTCTGCTGATACTCTAATACTTCCCATTCCTTTTTAACAACATTAACATTCTTGAGTTAAAAGTCCTTCACATAATCACACTTTCTACCAAATTTAACACCTCAAGATGCATCTGCAATTTATATGTATTATCACTATTTTATAGATAAGAAGATATATGGGGCATTAAAAAAAAAAAGTATATACAACATTGAGGGAACTTGCTCAAAATCATAGTCTGGACAAAAACAGCTATCCAGACTGCATACAGTCAGACACCCAAGAAATCAGGCTCTGCCTCCTGCCTCCCACCTCTCCCAGATTCCCATGGGTATACCCACCAGAGAAAATGTTTTTCCTACTTCTACACCCCAAAAATCTATGACATTTGAGATAGCCTCACGGGAAATGTCCCCCATTAGAGTATGTTTGTCATTACATTATAGAGCTAGTGATGCTGTCAAACCAGAACAGCTCTCCTCCTTTTCCATGATGTATTTAGACAGGAATAATAATATATCTATCATTATACACATCAGGGTGATTATCCACAGGGACAGGTAATTTTGTTCTGTTGCCTACATATTAAAAGAACACTTTTGGCAGCAAAGAGATCCCAGTTCCTATCTTTTCTTATTAAGGCTATATTCTCTTGTTACTTTCTTTAAGAATTTTGTGTCAAAACCATTTCCAAGACTTCTACCCCCACCTCTGACCCTGCTGCACAATAAAGCATTACACAATTTGTACCACCTCATTTGTACCACACTGCCTTCAGGCCACGTCGTAAACCAGACCTCAAAGCTGATTCCTGCAAATATAACCTCCCCAAAATAGAAGAGAGAAAGAGTAAGGATTACCAGGGTTATTTTTAACCTGGATCGGTTCAATGGTCTGATTTACACTGGGGACCCAGTGGAGGTTTTTTTGGCACAAGTGAGGGTGGCACATCATGGTGTGGAGGAGAGGGAAGGGATGGCTGTGGGCAGAGGGGATGCTAAGCTGGCTTTGAGGCTGAAGCCAGAATGTGGTAAAGCTTGGCCTCAAGGACACAACTCAGAAACCATAATAAAACTTTTCAGCAGCACTGGTAGTGGAAGACTCAAACTGCAATGGAGCAGTGTAATAAAAAAATCAACTGGGACCAAAAAACTGCAGACAATTTCACCAACACCCTAAAAATAATCGCATCTCTTCAAAACATGTCTTTACCTAGACCTACAGAGCCATAGCCTGGACTGATTCCCCAATTATTTTGTAATTCAATAACTAACATTCTGATTCCCTAAGTTTTTGAATACCATTTCCTGAAATTATGGTAGTTTCAAGAGACATCCTTCTCAGCTGAGTCCAGATCAATTAAAAATAGGTAGTTGTAAATATTGCTCTGCTATTTTGAATATTTCCTTAAAATCAAAGAATTATAAAGGGACTGTGACTGAAAGCAAATAGGTTTTCTTTGGCAGCTTGATTCAAATTGGTTAATTGTGGCAAGAGAAATTTCATAGAATGAGAACATTTTCTTTCCTCTTCTAAAAGAGATGAGAAGGCGGCCAACTGTTCTAGTTAGTACTAGGAATGAAGACATCCTAACCACGCTCTAGTATACAGAATAGGAATAAAAAGATCACCTCTGTCATCCATCTAACCCAACATAACCCTGTATTTGAAACAGATAGCTAGTCAGAATTATTGAAAATACTTCCGAGGTCGATTTTTTACACTGAAAACAAACAGTTGTGTTGAGCTAAAAATGTATCAAAGAACAATAGTGATAGAAATACCATTTGGAAGCCTCAGCTATGAACACCATTTAGTTGTTTGTTTGGTTTTTTTTTCTTCTTTTTAACTGATGAAATAGTTGTAAAAACAGGCTAAAATTTTGATTTGTGAGGTCTTTGTTCTCACACAACACATTGATCCTGTAAAACATCTATTCATCTCATTAGATGGAAAATTAAAAGAGCGTAATTTACTCCTACAAAGTCTAGCTAGTCTGAGATGACTAAAAAAGCAGCTCTAGCACTATCTGTGGCAAGCTTGCAAATGTCCTGCTCAAGCAAACCAACTATTCTACTTGTTTCATTAGGGAGCCTCAATGATAAGCATAGTTAATTTTGTAATTTCTAAATCACTTAAATTTTTTTCTTTCTGAAGAATATTACGAATCATAATATAATCTTAAAAGACAAGCCCAGCAGCAGTCATTACATGTATGCCTTCAGATCTGGACCAATACGTCAACACACAAATTTCTATTTAATTTCTAAGGCTTTAACTAATGTACATTCACAATCAGCTTGATTATTAAAATTAAATCCTTCAGCTATCTCAGATTAATTGTTTGATTAAGTTGGGGATTTTCTTACTTAAACTTTCTTTTCCTTTACTTAAAGTCATCTTGCTGACCAGTGACCATTTAATCACAGGATAAAAACCCAACTTGAACAGAGACAATGATAATGGTCCACCTTAAATGATAATCTTTCATTAGAAATTGGTAGGGCACTGTTTCAGAATAAACAGCGTTCTGCTTTCAGTACTTCACTATGGAAAGCATCATGTCGCTGTCATTCTCAGTGTTCATTCAAACCAGCAAGGACAGACTTTGTTTGCAAGACTTAAGTCATTTAATGTCATGTCATTTCAGTAATAAAACCAGAATACTACATACAATATTTACCAGTGTTCTTTGTATTAACACCAGAATATATGGACCTGATTAGACTTTTTCTATCTCTATTCTCCTCTCTAAGAATAGGCTGTGCAAAGAAGCCTCACAATAAGGATTGAGTTTACCCCTAAAAGAAGCAAGTTATTTTCCAAAACTAAATCAGAACAGCAAGAAATCTGATTGCTTAATACCAAATGTGCTGAATTAACAGATGTCCATCATACTATATTTTCAGTTTTAGAGGGAATGGTCAGCCTAGCATTGCACTGTGATGACATTACGTTTAGCTTGAGTTGTTTTTTTCCCCTTTATCGATTCAATACAATATGCTCTATACAAATGACATATTTCTGATAAGTCAAAAACTGCAAAGCAAACAGATGGAGAAACAAGCTAAGAATTAGAATATCAGAATACAAAATATGCTCTTGGAATCCTAGATATGTAGAGGCAGACCTTATACTATCACCAGACTGGAAACCTCCTACATTCTTCCTTTACATTATTCTGCCTTTCACATTACACTGAACCTTGCTGTTAATAAGCTTGAGTTTAGCTTCACCTGTACAAGATGTAGTTATAAATGTAGATTTTGGTGTGTCCTTTAAATTTCTTTTAAAAATATTCCTTCATGTACAGCAGAAGGATGAGACCTCTTATGTTCTAAAGATGTCCTGTAGTTGTAGAAGCAATTACACAGTCCTAGTGCTATCCTCTGTGTGCCTGTGTACTGTCTTCTGGAGAGCTTTCCAAATTCATGTTTACAAAAAGATGAATTGGCATTTAAAGGGAAACAAACCAGACTTCTGTTTCACAAGAGTACGGTGCTAAGTACTCAGAACCCTCAAAGAATATCTCCTAGGTACATGAATATTCTTTCTCCCTACCTTCATGTTCTTCCTACGGCAGTGAACAGCAGCATCAAATGCTATACTGAGGAAAGTATGTCTTTGTAACAGCTTAAATACAATTCCCCATGAAGACAATGAAAGAGACAGAAAGCAAGTTCTACAACTCAAAACAGACAGCACTGAATACAGCTAACATTGCTAAAAGTTCTCCTCCCTTCTACTGCATTAATATACTATATAGGAAAAGATTTAGCTGCCAGTTTCTGAAATTCTCTCACTGCAGCACTGGAGAAGTAGAGAATCAAGATTTCCTCAGATATAAAGCATAACTAGCATAAAGCTATCCTTTCCATTTGCAGAAAATTCTTTCTTCAAAGTACTTTTAATTAACATACAACAAAGTCAAAATTATTTTTATAGAGATACCCAAGGATCATGTATTTCTGATACTATCCACTGAGAATTGGCATCTAGGGATATTCTAGATCTTAACTTGATTGAAAATATGCAATTAAAACACAGGTTCAGTTTTCAGGTACCAAAGGACTATAACCTACTTTCAGACAAACTATATACATCTTAGTTTTTATAATCACTGAAGGAGCCAACAATCCTCCTTCAAAATTAGTGGTTAATGTATATCCAGTTTAAAACCTCAACCCTACAAACATTTACATTCAAAATATGCAATGAAGCTAGCAACTACTCAAAGTTATACACACGCCTAAACCTCTGTAGACTTGGGGCTTAAAAATTTAAGCAAATACCTTTGCACAGAGAAGAAAAACTAGTTTTATTGGAGTACTGTTATTCCTGAAGTTGTGTGTCATTCAACACATCAAAGACTCTACTGAACTTGAAATTTTTTATGGACCTGGTAAGTATATTTCTATTGCTTTAGACATCAAGAACTTGCTACCACCTATCTTACCAGAACTAATACACACTGAATATTATTTTTCATGTAAAAATGTTAGTGTAACTCATACACACACTTGGCTTATTCACTTAGCACTGCACAATTACCCCTTGCTTTTAGGGGAAAGGAAAAACAAACAAATAAATAAATAAATCACTGCATTCCAAATGAATGAAAGAAAAAAAAAAAAAAAGTGACTCTCTGAGATAGAGGCAACAAGAAAAATCATGTATTTCTATACAAGGTAGGTCACAGGAACTTGTTACACCATTGTTACAGATCACAACCTGAACTATCACAAAACAATGGGTAGTAGGAGAGCTGTAGGCACACAGCCAGTTCAAGAGCACACAGGGTGGAGAGTAAAGAAACACTGTCTTTACTCTTGAATATTCTCCTAAAACTATTTTCAAAGCATAATTTTTTTTTTGTTCCCCCAGCAGGAGAGATCATCCATAAAGGGACCAAATATTCCTATAAATAATACTGACAGGAATGAAATTACTGAAGGGTCAATTCAAAAATCTCAAAATCTCTAATTTATTTAAGATTCGAGATAAAATGACTAATATTACACTATGTGCTAGAGAAGAATCAGACATTCTCCTTTCCACCAACCTGTCTGTGCCTGCTTAACTTTGAAAACTACTGGATTTGAAGATTACAATGCCAGTGTTCCCAATGAATTGCTAATAGCACACAACTTCTATGTTGTACACAAAGTATGTGGCTTTGGTTGTTTGTGGTGGTGGTTTCTTTTGTTCTTTGGTGGGGTTTTTTTGTTTGGTTTTTTTGGGGTTTTTTTTGGTGGGGTTTTGTCTTTGTTTTTGTTTGTTTCTATTTAGGTGTTTGTTTGAGTTTGTTGTTTTGTTTTGTTTTTCTCTTAATAAAGGCTGACCAAAGCAGAGATATTCCCAGAAACAGCAGCAGTTACAATAAGTAACTGTCATTGGTTTCAGAGATCAGCTTGTTCAATTGTTTACAAATCAGAGTTATGAAAACCTTGCTGTGATGCCAACTACCCAACATCTTACTACTATTTGCATTTGTACATTCCTTTCAAGCGTCTGGGACTGACTACTGCTAGATAGAAAATTCTGGTGTAAATGGATCATGATTTTGATACATCATCATGATTTCTATGCTGAGCCATCTGGACCAGTACACAGAGACCGAACACAAGCTTTGAAACACTTCTGTATTACTGCAAGTATAAGGTATTTCATGGTAATTAATAAAAATATCTTCTTGGTGTTTTTAAGAGTTCAGTGTTGGCGAACTATTTTCACAGGCTTCTGCTACTATAGCCTGGTTGAGATACAGTACAAATTGACCACAGTGAGTGGGCACAAAGTTATACCATCAACCAAATAATTATACTTTCTGCATTTACTCTGGGACTGCTGGCATTTTGAATGATTAACCAGGACTGAGATGACTGAGCCTTTGCAGAAAGTCTGGCCGACATAGCTGCCAGAGAACGAGTCCGAATCAGCAAGAAAACTCTACTATATTCTTCAAAAAGGGAGAAATACAGCATCACTAGATGCTAGCTAATCAACAGACTGCTGTGTGTATCTTCACTCCTTTTGGGCAGGGCAATTCCCAACAATATCCAAACTTTACTATCAGCACTGTCCATCTCTGCAGCTGATTATTTCAATAGAGCACAAGAAAGTCAACAAGGATCTCTATGTTCATAAAGGATCAGCTTTGAGTATTCTAGCTGTGCTACGATACACTTTATTCAATTAGCACTGACCATAGTAATTCCCAAAGAGCAGCTCACTGGTTTTTGTAAATATTTACTACAGTGCAGTGAAATCCAATCATTTGCAAAAAAGCAAGACTGCAGCCAATCTGAATTATTTACTTACCGGTGGGAAATCAAAGTCTATCTGGTTAGCTAAATTTAAGATGTAGTCGATTCGAAACTGGTTCTCTGGATTGGCTAGTTCAACTGGAGGTGCCAAATTACCCATTGCTGTCACTATTGTCTGCAAAGAAATAAACATAAAGTATTGCAGAGTGTGTCTAAATAACTAGCTTTGAATAAATAAAAACAACAGCTCATAAACTTACCTCTATAGCTTCTTTAATATTGTTTTTAATATCCTGAATTTTCATTTTCTTCTCCCTGTAATAAAAACCACATTATTAAATTTATAAGCCGTAAAAGTAAAGTATCTTTGTGAAACAGAACATGAACTTGAAAAGTATTGTCAAAACTGTATTCAAGTGCTTTCAGATCTTAAACACTTCTGTAGATACACTCGATTAAATATGTCATAACTTTTCTAATTAAAAAGTAACCGTCTATTTGTATCCAAAAATCAGTATCAAATTATGCTTCAATAAAACTCACTGCAATCTCAGACTGAGATTAAGACGTTCTGCAAAATCCAACATTTTTATTCATATGAATGCAAAATACTAGGCATAAATAAAAGTTACTTAGAAAAGCATAAAGTGGACACCAATAGAGGAGGGGGAAGGAAAAAAAAAAGGTAAGTAATTAAACAAAAGGAGACCAAAGAACCTCAAAGTACCAAAAAAATTATGTCACAGCAGAAGAAAGGCTAGAGCAGAACACTCAACCTGACAGAGACATTCCAACAGTTTGGACATAAAATATAAGTAATAAAGGACTAATCTATATTTGTAAAATCACCCTTTAACTACAAGCAGAAGAGTAGGCTACAAAACCACTTGGAACACTCCGAGCGCTATTATTTGGGATTAACTGCAGTCAAAAAAAGAGTAACAGACTCAGGGAAACTAGAGTGCAACCATTGCCTCTACTGTATTTGTATGTCAAGTCTGACAATAGTTATTCTCAATGCTAAATAGTGCAATCAAATGAAGTTGATGATCAAACATTTGGTATAACCAGGAATTAGCATCCTAAAGGTATTACTAGTATTGAGCCTGTAAACTGTAATAATTGCAATACACTATAACAATTTTTACATTATTAATTTATTGCTATACACAGCATAAAATTACTGCTTTGGGGTAAACCAAGTTAGCCATGTAATTACAAAAAATACACCAAACTCCCCAGCCCCCCCCCCCCCCCCCCCCCCCCAAGAATTAAGCACCAACAACTGGCTTTTCTAACCCTCTAAAACAAGGCACAGGATC
>JANHGN010012343.1:25289-39390 GCA_024605025.1 Megaceryle maxima | reverse complement strand
GTAATAACAAAAAAACACCAAACCTCCCCCCCCCCCCCCCCCAAAACAAACCAAAAACCAGCTAAATTGTCTAGGGGACCTTTTATTTATTTGTTTCATTACATTGTGTTTATTATACAAACTATTTTTAACTTTTTTCATTTTGAAAAACTTATATTTTCCAGCACAGTATCCTGGAGACTTCCAACTACCAACAGTTTTGGTTTTTTTTTCCTTTTTTTTTTTTAACCCTTTAAAATGTAGCAGTCATACTTTCAGCTTACAGACCACAGCTTGAAAACTTCAATTTACTGAGTTAAGTACTCATACTGCAAATGAATTTTATCACTTTTGCCTTTCTATAATTACCCACAACCAAGAACCAAAACGAAACTGAAAGCACATTCACCAATCACAACTGAAGAACAGCGGGGGGGAGGGCAGTGGTAGTAGTCCAGTTTAAACAACGAGGCAGGCGCAGACGTCCGAGAATGGTGGGAATTTTGGTTATCAAATGAAAGATTAATGCAACTTTTGTAAAAGAGTCAAGGAAAACACCACTGTGCCAGCTGCACATTACGCTGCCTTTTAGATACAGACGTGGAGGATCTTACTCTACATTCTACAGCTGTAAAAGCATGACTGAAATGCAAGTGTTGCTCTTACAGATGGAAAGCAAACAGCAGTATCGTATCATCTCGTTCAGGATGACTTAGCTGTGTAGAGAACACGTCTGAATCAGCAGCAGAACTCTACCAAACAGAAACATGATTATCCCTAAATGTCAGCTCCTCATCACTGACCACTACATATATTCTCAGAACTTTAAGGCAGGGCAAGGAAGGTCAGTAAAGCTTGAAGAAAGAAAATTAAATTATCAATAATGGAATGTAAATTCTTTGTTTCCCTAGACTTCTTGATCTACCTACAGACCACCTTATTCCTGAAGACTACCTGGTTTTTGCTTTAGGGAGTTGGCACCACTGATGGGAACAAGGCAGTGAGCCATGAAAGGCCAAAAGCACTGAACTAAGGAAAATAAATAAGCCAGGAAAAAAAAGAGGAAAAATGAAGGCCTTTTCACCCTCTTCCTTCCCTTCTTCAATGCTTTCTATCACCCTCGGTCTTAAGAAACAATCCATTCTACAAACCAAGTTTTATGGTAGTTGTCCAAAGGCTGTATTTTTCAGTTAGTGCACATATGGTTGCAAAAACATCAGCCACTTTGTTTTTTTAAAAATTATGTTCCTCTATTAAAAAAATGTAAATAATGGTATGAAAGCAGGAAATGTTTATCAATGACAATGTAGGGAGTTTGTCTGGCTTATTTTGTCTTCAATTTTCAGCTGGATCCAGAACTTAGTGAACACGCATCCACATCCTTGTTTGTTAATTTGTGGTTTTTCAAGCAAACTGTAGTTACATTCTCTCCCCTGGAACGCTTGCAGATAACTGTCTCAAAGCATCAGCTAAGTGCACATTTACCTGACTCTTCCATACCATACAATAAAAGACAGTATTTTTATTATAGGTTTTGGTCAAACTTTCACATTTACACCTCTTCGCTGATCCTCATGCTACTACAGCAGCACTGCAAAGTGATAATGAATGTGGAGCAATGTAAAACTCCAGCAATTAACAAATGGCTTGATAACCATCATCATCTTTACAGCAAGAATACTCATAGTTCCTATTTCTGGTTTTGTTGCCATGGCCCTATAGCATGTCCGGTAAACAAGGAATCTTATTACACAGCAATGAATGTATCAAGTCATTTTGTGTTTTGTAATGTTTACTAAGCATAAATTTTCCATGACAATGAGATACTTTATTCTTCTGGAACTCAGTATGTTCATCAATCACTCATCCAACAGCTTACATACAACTGTAACTTCTCTTTAAAAAAAAGGTGAAACTCATTTTATTCAGGGACTAATGACATGCAGTAAAACAGTTAAGCCCCACCTCTGCTATCCCTTTGCTTTATCAGAATTGTTTTTGAGAAATCCCAGCCAGGTTGCACCTCAAATTTCCAAAAGTAATTGAAATTTATTTCCCCGAACCACAAAGACTGAATATTCAAATTAGAAACAGATTCTTGCTTGTTACTTTCTTATTCCTGGGTGCTGGCATGACAACCAAACTATGGAAGAAAAAAGCTGGGCTCCCAAGGTGTTTTCCTCTGGAACAGAGTATATTGGGAATGGCACCAGGCTATCCAGGCTACCAGTGACTGATGTCTCTGCAGGCCTGTTCTGTATCTTTAGGTGCCATGGGTTAATAAGGTCATATTTTTAATCTTGTTTAAAACTTTTGCTTAGGCTGTGTAGGGTAGGCCAAACAAAGCATTAAACTCTATTAGTTGAGGATTATAAGAAAAATCCTGCTGTTTTCAATATTTAAATGGGCCAAAGCAAAGCTGCACATAGCTTTCAGGAAAACTAATGAAGTCTATTTTAGGTACTATAAAAAAGATGACATTTTAATTCAAGTAACATGAAGTCAGAGTAACATAAAAAGACAGGAAAATCAAATATACCTTGAAAACAAACCTAATCAGTTTTTAGCAAAGAACTTCACCACCTGTGGCTAAGCTTTACTACTGAAGTGGCAACATTTTTACTCAGCCTTGATCAAATCTTTTGCAATGACCAGATTGCTTTCTGATAATATGTTCAGTAAACTAATTTAATTTTAATGTTAATTTCTGGTTTAATTTATAGACAATATGAAGAACCATTACTTGGGAAAAGTATTTAAATTTTAAAAGAACATTCAAGAGTTCAGCTCACCCAGTATAAACATCTCACAGGTAGAGGAAAAAAAAAAAAAAAAAAGGTCAAAATAGAACAAGAATTAAGAAAAAAATTCAAAGAAAACAGACAAGAACTAATAAATTCTGTGACTCCTTTATGCCATTAATTTAAATTCCTGAAAGCAAAGAAGTTTGAATTTCTGGGTCACCACTGACAAGTTAAGAAGCTGTATGCCCTGTTGCAAAGCACTGTTCAACAGTAAGTAAGCAGTTCCTGAGTAAGGACAAGATTCAAGAGAAAACATAAAAAGACCTACCTAGTTTTAAATCAGAATGTAGTTACTGCTTTTTTATTCAGGAAAAAAAAAAAAAAAATAAGGTTTTACAAGCAGAAATGAAGTGATACTTTTCTTCATGACATACAAATCCATGGTAAAATAGCTAGGAAAAAAATTTATCTGAAACATGCAGAGTGTAAAGCAACAGCAATAAAATGTACTTTTTTTCCTTTAGAAGGAAAGATTGCCACAATAACATAGCACTATCATTTTAACACACATCTGTTATCTCAAGCAGTAGGAAAATTCTCCCCACATTTTCCCCAAGTCCCCTGATTATACAGGAAACTCCAAGCTTTAAATTTAGGAATATTTTAGGCACCAAACATTAGATGTGTCATAAAGAATACTGTGAAGAGGTTAATTTAATGCTCTGGGATGCATCATTTGAGTGCAAGTAAAATTACTTTGATCAAATAATACACAACAGAAAAAGGCTTTTAATGATGGTAAATTATGATTTCCAATTAATGCCCCTATGAACATGGCCTCAAAAAGGAACATACTCTGGAACATAAATACTTACAATGTGAATGCAAAATACTGGAACATTCTTTACACACTGTGGACATAAAAGCTAGCTTCCATTTTTGAAAGAAGTAATTTTCTTTCTCAATTTGTCTTTTACCACATGATTTCCTATGTGCAGCCTCAGCATAATAAATAATGCCACATAATGGTTTACAAGTTAATAGTGTGCATACCCAAGTGAGCCTGCCTAGAACCCCAAAGACTGTGTAGCAGCATGAGTGGAGTATACCATGTGACACAAGGACACCTACTTAAAATGACTAGCTTTGTATTACATAAAAATCCCCCAAAAGCATGTTAAAATGTCCTTTATTAGTTATGTTCCAATTTATTTTTTTTAAGTTCTCAAGATGCTGTTGCAAATAATAAAAAAAGGCAGAAAGATTCTCAAACCTGTATGGCAAAATGTATATGCCTTGAGAGTATATATAGATAATTTTAATAGGGCATATTAAAGTGTAATCACATAATGTTAATACAGAGCATTAGCCTTTGTATTCTTTAAAAGACTGTTAACAGCCTAGCTTCCATCACCTTCAGTGATCAGTATAATGCATAATTTACCTTTATTTCTGAAGCAGTGTCAGACTTCACTCCCTCTTGAACTTGCTGACACAACAACTCTTCCTAGTGAAAAGCTTCCCTTGCCGGTGCAAAGCACTGCCAGTTAAGTAAATCAATTTACAAGGGTAAGAGCCAGAATAAAAATCTTACAAAACAATTACTTTGCCTCTGGCTTTTTGTAGGAGAAAATGACATTGTTGTGTTTCAACACAGGTGCATCTCAGTTTGCTTTCAGGTATTACCAACAAATGTGAACACACAGGGAAGTAGCCACAGGCTGTCCCCTTTCTGCTCACCTTCAAAAACCTGTCGCAACTACACACCGAAAACAAATGAAAAGTTAATGTTTCAATTTCATTTTAAAACACAATTCAGTTCTTTGACAGACAGTCAATGCACTTCACAGGTACATGGCCTTTAAACACAGCTATTCATCGAAATACAGTGTCTTTGATGCAGTGAAACATGCTCAAATATTCCATAAAATCTGCATTAGATTTGTTTACTTCACCTTATGGAAGTTAACAAAAATGCAAACAGCATTGCCTGCCAACCCACCTCAGAAACAAAGCAGTGCAGTCAAGATCTTCAGACACAAGACCACAAGGCAAGGAAATTCAATGAAGATTTTGCTACCAATTCACATTACAAAACTTCTGCCGTACTTTACAATTCAACAATAAGATAAATTTGGTTTAGTAGCCTGGGTTATTTCTAGCAGAACATGGCAATTATCTCAAAGTATACAGCTAGAAAGGCAAACCAGACAGAGGCCAAGTTAGAGGCACTTGAAAACGGGGTGAAATAGGTTCCTAGAGTATTCAGAGTGAAGCTGAACTAATGCATCTTAGACCTATGCCTATGCTGAAGCGCCTCACTGAAAGCAACAGACCCTTCCTGTCGCTGGATGCAAAAAATGTAGTTTCCCCTCCCTAATACTACACTCTTCCTCTTACACTCCCCTCTCCCACATCTATTTCACTTTGAAGATTCTTGCGTTTATCTTGCCGAGATTCTGGGTAACAACCAATTGTACCATCCAGCTACCAAAGATGATTCACTGTGAGAAGAAATAATAAAAATAAAGAGCTATGAGAGCTCCCTTTCTCTGTAAATAAGAGATTTTGAAAAAACAAAACAAAACAACAAAACAAAAACAAACAAACAAACTAACAAAAACAACCAAAACCACCAAAAAACAACCCCCCACCACCCTGCAAAAAAACCACCACAGGTTGATGAATTCTGCCATATACTTTGAGTTAAAGATACAGTTAATAATTAATTCCGTTGCACAGATCTAGTTGTATTCTAAAGGATTTGGGAGAACTTAATTCAAGTATGCCCTACAGCATAGTCACTTTCGCATTCACAAACAATGCAATATATAGAATTGACTGACAGGGATTCCACACAAGTTCTCTTTTAAACATTGGAAAAAGAACTACAAACTGCTTTACCATTGCTTGTTTTAACACATCACAATATTTACCTCTGTGAGTTACACGCAGATCTTACTATGTGGCCATAAATAGATGAACATATGATAAGAAATATACGCGCAAAGCGATACCTTCTATTTACAGAATAACACAATCATTCTCTGAAGTTAAAAAGCAAGAAATACAAACTACTGAAGCACTGCTAAAAAACTCATCACAGCTCTGAAAGCAGACAGTGTTATTACTGATGATTATTTACACTGCAGTGTTAGGGGCTAGGGGTGTGACTTGCTTCTTAAGGAACAGTACTGCAATGTAAAACTCTAAAAGGCATCCCTAAATAGAAGCCTAATTAACTCAACGTTTAGGTTTATTTTACCTGTGCTCATTGTGACATCCCAGATGTAAAGGTTAAAGTGTAACTTTATTCTGCCTCCATGGCCATCTGATGTGAGGACTGGTTGTGGGCAGGTTTGGCTCTTGATGGAGTTCTAGAAGCCAGGAGGGTGGCTGGGCAGGCAGCTGATAGCTCTGTCTCTGTCCCAAAGGCTGCTCCAGCATGCAGGAGTACGGCACCCTGGTCATTCCATCTGCCCAGATGGAAGTGGCACAGAGATGCTATTCTGGCTCTAAGCCACCTTGGTGCTCCCCTTTAGCTTTGCAAATTCCTGCATAAAACCAGTTTAACTGGTTTACAGTCCCTCTATACCTCTAAGTGGCACAAGGAGATCATCACAGACCTGATACTAAGAAGCGTAATTCTGCTTATGCTGTTCCATTTACCTCAGCTAATTAACTAGCAATAGTTTAGGTAAGGAATGAAAATAGAAGTGGTCACAAAGAGCTGTGTGATGTGCAAGGTTTACAAAGGCCCTTTAATTCATACCCCACAATTAAGCACCTTTGGAAATTGCAAACTTGGTCCTTAGTTCTTCAGGCAGGCAGGCAGAGGATAACACACCAGCTTCATTTTCTTGCTCTGAAGTGCAAGTAATAAAGCATATTATGATAAAAGGTGTCCTCAAAAGTTTACCATTCTCTCTAGATGCTCATCATAAAAATTAACAAGACTAGAGGCTCAGAGCAGGGTGTGTGATTCTTTTCCAATATGGGAGGACACCTCTCAGAACCAGGAGAAACTGGAGGATTCAAGTCAAGCCTGCTTACTTTGTAGAATTCACGATTGAGATAACAATTTCAAACTGCTGTCAGGAAGCAAAAATCCAATGTATTCATTTATTTATTTTAGCACTGTGATTGTGCTCATTATTAACACAGAAAAAAGGAAACACACATAGTGGCCATGAGCTTTTTGAAACCTTTATGTCCAACTGTGCAACAGCACTGCAATACAACACACACCACCTCTCAGCACATACTCTCTGCTGTTTCAAGCTGTTTGCTTGTACAGCCATCCTTCAAGGCAGATCCAATCTACCAGGGTCTCCTAAATTACAGGATTAGGTCTATCAATCTCTTCACATCCAGAAAAACTATTCATTTCAGTTTGAAAACTGAGTTACAAATATTTGATCAAGGAATGAAACAAAGAATACTTTCCTTTCACTGTGAAATGACCTGCAAAATGACGTTTTCCTGAAAATTTTGCTCTTGCTTCACTCAAAAAATAATTATCTAACATATTTCAACATTTTTCTTGTTAGCTCTTAAAAATTCAATTGAACTCTCAATGACCCAAACCCTTTGCTTTTTCCAAATGCTGAAGGGCTTAGTATTGATAGTCCAGAATAACAGTCCAAAGGGAAAAGCAGTTAAGCCAGTGAATTTAGACTTTCAGCACCCAAACGACTGGGGGACAATTTGGAAAGGAACACAGGAACTGTTAGTATACAGGTGTCACATAAAGCTGACTTTAGATTTCAGTGAGATATTAATGTTCCGTGTTTTGTTCACCACGCTTTCACTGAATCAACTGTTTTCTTTACAGCTGTAAATCTGGAATTTTTACCACTGACAAAGTCTGAATCAAGGAAGATTTCCACAGTAATCTGCAAGGATTAAGAGCTTTCAGGTACATGCAACTTTAGTTATAAGCCTTAAAGAATTGCCTAAATGCTTATAAACTCATCAGCTGAAACTTGAACAGGCCCTACTGACCTTAGGCTTTGGGAAGTTCAGGTTCACAGTCATTCTTAACAGTGTGCTGTCCTATCTAAATGGTGATTATACACTTCATTAAAATCCAGCTTTCAACAGAAAGTTAGTTTTGTGACAAACGTTACAGATGCCATGTTTCCATTTGAACAATTAGCAAAACATTCCCGTTGAAAACCCCGGGGGGAGGCGGGGGAAAAAAAATAAAATAAAAAATTCAATCTTGTGAGTTTGTCAAGTACCGTTAGATATCAAGAGTTATAGTTGTGTATTTATACTTCCAAATAGTTTATGAATTTACTATGACTGTGCACGTAAATGGCATTTTTAGATTGTAGAGTAACTAAATACAGGAATGAGCAAATCTGAAAATCTGTCCCTTAAAGATGCAGACTGGAGCACAGAGAGGCAGGTGTAACAGCACAGAACAAAGCAAGGTAATGACATCTCTGGCTCTAATCCATCAAAGCACTTAAGCACATGTTTAATTTTAAGCACATGAGTAATTCTATCAACTTTAATAGGGCTACTCATGGTTTAAGTACTGTGATGGATGGGGGCCAGAATGCACAAAATCTTTAAGAATGCTTCGTGGCCTATGGTATATGAAGAAAAAACAGCATTCTTCTACTGCACAACTAAGTTATAACAGCTTTGGAAGCAAAATTTACCATAAGTTGAACACAGCTCTGCTTTTGTAAACACAGAGATGCAAGTTATTCTGCTGTCTTTGAAGATAAATTATGATGCAAGTTCTCAAGTGCATGATGTCCACATATTTTTAGCTTGCTCTTCTCCTCTGATGCCTCTGGGCTATGGCCATGAATCACCTATGACCATTACAGTTTCCTTTGAAACAGAAGGGATTACAGCTAAGCAGTCTTATGCGAAAAGATCAAAAACTTCACTAGTAGTTACACTTCTTAAGCGAGATGCTACTAGATGCAGTTTGAAAACATCAGTACCTTTCAAACATAAGCTTGCCTGTAGAGACACCAGTGTAAGAGTTTCAACTGTAACTGGCTTAATAGTTCAGTAACTCCTCAGTAACATCAATTATTTTGGATATTCAAAGCTGTACACATGCCTCTTGTACATGTATATCGTGGGGAAAATTCAAATGTTTTTAAGTAAAAATATGATTGCTTTAAAATATTTTTATAGTAAGTGTTAAAAACAAACCAACCACCTGCTCTGCGTATTTCTATCTAGGACAGCCTCTGTAAATCAGAGGTGACTTGATCTCTAAACCACTCACTAGAAAATTCTGGATCTTGTTTTATCTGAATATTGCTCCAAAAATTGTTACCAAGTTTTAGAAAACATTTTTCTAAAAAAGGAAGAGAATGGAACCATTTGAAAAATTCTTTACAGATATTTTCCAGGAGATCAAATCAGTCTCACTAAATAGTAACACACGAGAGTCATCTAGTTATATCCCTGCGCTCGTACCGTTAAGTCAGAAAAGCTCCAGAAAAAAATCAGTCCAAATGGACAGTGAATTTCAACAGCTTCTAAGATAGTATCAAGTAATATCTGCTCTGAAACAAACAACAGAGAAGTCAAAGTCAATTAAATGATCCCTGTACCCAGGGACCAACTCTCCCCTCAAACCAAAGGTAATGTTACAGTTTCTTTCTGCTCAGTAACAAATCCCCAGCCAGTAGAAAAGGCAGAAGGGAAACGGTTGTAGGTCTGTCTTGATTCTAATGCTGTCTCAGACCTTTAAATTAAATTTTTTTCCCCTCCCTTAGTGCTAGCATACAAAACTTAGTGCAGTATAGTTTTTGCTCTGTTTTTTGAGCCTAAAATTAACACAGCTATTTCCTTGATTTGTCAACAAAAGTAATTGAGAAAAAAATGTGTGGTTAGGTTTGAGTTTTGCTTCCACCTCCCCACCCCCCCTTTTTTTTAACTTGCTGGTGCAGCAAAGAGAACACAAAAATAAATAGCTTTTGTGTGGATTATGTTTTCTGAGGTATCTTCAACAAGGCAGTTATATTGTATTTTATATACAACTGTATTATATATACAATGCAGTTATATCATTTGATATATACTACTTATTAGATGGACTTTATAGAAAATGAAGTAAACCAGTAGAGAACTTTAAAACTCCGATAAATATAATTTTAAAAGAGAATGCCTTAAATCTATGTCACTACAAAGTCTCTAATATTTGCCAGAGTTCTCAGCTTACTAAAACAGTATATCAAGTGTGATACATCAACACACTTTGTAGTGCTACTACAGTTAACATTTTAGCAATAATTTTGACAATTCCTAACTTAAACAGCTTTTAAAGTTATCACAATAGATTTTTGTTAGTATTATTTTTGTGTAATAAATTAGTTTGTCTTCTAGTACTCCTACTTCGCTTGAATATATCTATCACTATACTATGTGAGAGCACTAGCTTATTATCCTAGTAGATAAGGGAATGGAGGCAAAGCAACCAAGTCTCCAAAAAGCAATTTGGAGTAACTATGACAGAAACAATCTTTTCTCCAGAAAACGTTCAGGAAGTCAAAGCATCATATTAGGCTCCTATACACTAGAAGCCAAAAAGCAAACCAAAACAAAAAAAACCACCACACACTACGTCAACAACAACAAAAATCTACACAGCATCACTGTTCTCTAAGCAAATTCCTCAGAATCACACACAACTCTCAACTAAGGTAGTCTCTATGTCAGGTTAATATGTCCAATGCTTTTATCACATTTTCCCATCTTTAAAATAAGAAATGTACTTCATCTTGTGAAGTTCACTGTGTCCTCAGAGCTTCCAGCAACACTGGTTTATTGGGGTTCTCTTATTCTAGATTGAAACACAGACACAGTGATTCTGCTCCAAATTGTTTTCTTTATTCAGGTGGTTTTAAAGTATTTTTTCCAAAGTCCCAATAGTTGTTAAATGATCTTCCCTTATATCTAGCACAAGTGTCAGTAAGCAGGTAATCCTCAACAAAGCAAGTCTACCAATATTCACTAGCAACAAAACATCTAGCTTTGTTACCCCTAAACACTGAAGTTTATTCTAACAGTTCACAAGAAGCTTCACAGATTAACACCTGACCGTATGTTTATAAAGGACAGGTTTGTTAATGTCACTTTCACACAACTTCTTGAATATTTCTATGTAGTGAGAAGCAACTATAGAGACGACGAGAATTACAACAAGCAGAAGTCAGTGTGAGTTATTTCTATTAAAAGAGGAACCATATCACAAAATCAAAGCCCCTGTGTACAGAGTTCTAAGTAACCTCACCGCACTGCTATTTATAGCACATCTCCTGCGCCACTAATGTTAATACTACATTTTTAGAGAGATGAGGGTATGCCAAAACTTGAGGTTGCAAGAGACATGGACCACAATGCTTACCACAGCTGGGAAGTGCTCAGACCAGCTACAACAATGCAGCACTGCTGTGGCGACAGGGTACTGAAAAAGACTTGCAAAAAGGAGATGAGCAGGACAAGTCTTGCACAAGTCTTAGCATTATTCTGAAAAAAATAATAATTCAACAGAAAGCTTTTTGGTCTAAACCAACACCTGCTTTTTCTTACAACAGGTCCTCCCACTTCACTGGGTAACATTCAGTCCTCTGCAGACAGTAACTGCAATACCAAAGCTGTTCTTACACCTTCTGTAACCTCACTGGAGTGATGTTTTCATCTAGGGCAACAGAAAACTTTACCCTCTAGATTAGTATATTCCAGCCCTAAACCTCTGAGGTACAATAATGTTTGCTAGGTTACAGCAAAGGGTCATTTATATCTAGTTAAGGCTGCCCTCAACATGAAAGAAACAGGTATAGTTTACACCTGTTAAGTGAGCAACCAAAGTATTCCCATCTCCTACACGGTTCCTCGTAAACTTTTGTGATATTTATTTTAATCAGAAGAGCCAAGGAAGCACAGACTCTCCTGATACAAAAGGATTTAAGTTTTAATAACCAATTTCTGATATTTTAAAATCTTCTCTTTTCACAAACAACACTTAAGTCTCCTAAAACCAAAATTAGAAGAGGAAGAGTTTCCATTTGACCTTACTTGGGAAATTGACAGCATTTTTGGACAATCAGATTCACATTCTGAAGACATTTTCTCTGTTTTAGTCCTTCACAAAGTAACAGGTGTGAAAAAAACCACTTAGAAATTATTATCTTAGGCAAGGCAGTGTCTAAGTACAGACAAATTAAACTTTAAACTCAACAAATCTAAATTAAAATCGTAGTTGTTAGCACACTCTCCTCATATGCTCAGTAAAGTCCCAATGTATTTACACACAAATACCTTGACACACTTAAACAAGCAAGTTACTCTCTTAACAGTTCAAGAACTAACACAGAAAATTGTTTACCTATAATCAAGTTTCTATGCAGAAGAGATCAACCATGCTGAATTTCAAAGCCAGCACTGGAAAGAGTAAGCATAAGGCAAAACCACAAAGAATCAAATTTGTGCATAAAGAAATTCTCCGGAGGCAACATCATCAAAACCAAACTATTCACCAGGGCCACACCATACTGGATAACAAACCTGAACGCTGATCTTGTAGTACTATTTACCTCTCATGGTCTGTATTATTTCTGTAGAGTTTATATAAGTGCCTTTATAAACCTTTTCCCACATGCATGCTTTAAGGGAAAAACAAAACCAAAACCAAAAAAACCCCACAAACAAACAAACAAAAAATCCCCAAAACAAACCAAACACAACAACCAAAAAAACCCAAACAAACACCAACTTATTTGTCTATGTAACTGCAATCAAACCAGAGGAGAGCAGCAAACCCAAGGAGAACTGCCACTCTGCCCAGGTCAATTAGGCAGATGAGGTCTAGAAAAAAAATATAGCAGTGCATACTACTCCATCTTACTACTGTAACTACCTCTGTGTGCAACCACCTGTACAACTGCGTACTCAAATAGCAACACTTCAACTGGTTTTAACTGTTACTCTGCACTCCAGCCCTCCCACCTGGGAGGAGACAGGATCCACCAGGCATTACAAACACCAGGAGACCCTCACATGGCAGCTGTTTCTGGATGAGAACTGCTTTGCTGATGGGAAGACAACTCACCCCATGAGAACACCCAGTACACACACCCACAACCCCCCCAAAATGTATAAAAAATTTTAAAAGCCAAACAGAAACTGGTCTTCTACCTGCAGTTTGTAAGATTATATTCTATATTCTATCTAGACTGGAAGGTAATGTTGAAACGTGAATAAAAATTCCAACACATAAATAGTTCCTGACAGTATCATGAAGGTTTTTCTAAAAGCACATTACAAGATGTATGGCCCAGAGTTCAACATCTATAAGGCAACAGCTGCCTTTGAAGCATCAGCCTGATTTCTAGAATTATATTTAATATGATATAAAATATTTTCCAGTTATTAAAGGTTTTGCACTACCAGAAGTGAAGACAATATTAAAAAAATATCTGCAAATAAACATCAAATATTACCAAGCAACAACAACAAAAATACCCTCACTTCCTTCCAAACACACATATAGTCATCATAACATTAAAACCATTAGTGAAATTCTTCAGCCAGCATCAGAGAGTATTGTTTCAGGCAACAGGTTCCATCTATCTGTTCTTGCTGTCTGACTTTAGAAGACACTGTCAACTAAAGACACCAAAAATACATACTTTATTTCAAGCCATCCAGGACTCTATTTACAGAAAAACTGGAGTCAATTTATTGAAAGAAACTCAAGTTTCTGTACTGCTACTTCTGAAATAATTTTGTTCCAGATTAAGTCTATGTAAAACTGCACTACAAGTTAACTGATGAAATGTTTTAGTAAGTCCTGTATATTTACCAAAACAGGAAAAAAAGAAAAAGAAAAAAAAAATCTTTCTTCAGTACAGAGGAGCTGTAGAAATGAATCTGAAAACATGATACACATTTCCCTTACCTAAACATTTCCCATTATGCCCATTGTCTTAAACTATGTAGTAAAAGAAAAATACTTTGACAATTCAATTTTACAGTTCCTTAACTGTGTTACAGCAAACTATTTTTAGTTACAAAAGCTTAAATGAATACAGTATGCAACTATGGGTTTTAGGCATAGTTAAGACTGACTCCTGAACTCCTCCTAAGTTAGCCCTGAACAGATGGGTAGATACAAAAAAAAAAGAAACCAAAACCCTCTCTTCTAAGCTTCTTGTCTCATGTGCCTTAGAAAATCTGCTTCTGTGCCAGGCAGTTGAATCTTACAAGACAGTACTTTCTAAGCAAATTCTTTTTTTTTTTTTTTTTTTTTTTTTTTTTTTTTTTAATTTGGCAGAGTAGTTTTTCAACACAATTTTCTTTTTTTGCAGTTTTTTTCCCAAAAGAAAAAAAGAGCCGGA